>LRSR01004505.1:0-35142 GCA_001579985.1 Hypsibius dujardini
AGTGGACAGAGTTACAAACTAAGTATGATACTCGTGAGTTAAAGAATTATCATGATTGGATATGGGGACTTGTTGGGCGTGTCCAACAATGTGCACATAGAAAGTTACTTCTGATTTCATACTTTTCATCATACTTTATTGTGTACACCCTCGGTATCAATATCCTATTGGCACTGGGTCGCCGTTTCAATGCCTCGCAGTGTCTCTTTATACATCTGTTTTTTCGGCGTTTGTCCAGTCCTTAGAGGGCTGCAATATGTAGATGAAGTAGTCCAAAATGTACATATAAATGGGTGTTATATAATGGAACGAGATCGCAGTGTCAGAGCAGCAGTTGAAATGGTGCCCGAGACGGTGCTTTGACCAGCCACCCTGAAAGACAGTGTAAAAAACTGTAACCTGTAACACTGTAACCTGTAACACTGTAACTGTAACACTGTAACTGTAACACTGTAACACTGTAACTGTAACACTGTAACACTGTAACTGTAACACTGTAACACTGTAACTGTAACACTATAACTGTAACGCTGTAATTGTAACACTGTAACACTGACAAGGACGATGATGGACAAACTGTAACATTGACAAAGCATCAATTACCAGTGCCAGTTTCAGATAACGTCCAAACATTTTTTCTAAACCTAATTTCCCTAGCGTAACTTTCGAATTATCACTTGCCGGGGATAAGACCTTGTTCAAATGGGAAGAAGTGGGACAATCACTGGAAGATTTTAATAGCAGCAATAAAATAATTTTTATTTCTATAATTTTCTTTTTTTGAACTCGCTGACTTTAAATTTATTTGCAAATTGATTGATTTTAGCTCCGTCCCTTGATTTCCTTGTTTTTTTCGCTGATATCAATCGATTCCGAATTAAATTCAGCGATTTCACGCCTTCCCCGGCAAGGAACATTTTCTGGATTAATGCTAAGGGAATAAGTTTTGAAGAAAAATTTTGGCCGCCATCTGAAACTCTCTTTTCAATCATCGAGATGTACAACGCACGTACGAGATCTTCATTCCCCGGAGTGAAGTGCTTTTCCGGCCCGTACGGGAAGAACCTCCCCCTTCCCAAGTGGTCAACGGTATCGCCGTCCTGACGCACTCCAACTTTGCCCGCGCACTGCGCCAGGCGATGCTCTTCGACTTCGTGGTCCGCGAGGTCGCACAGCCCGGTATCGAAGCCTTTCTCCACGATCAGCTGGACTGCCGTTTTGCTCAGTACATAACCTGCACCGCCCGAAAGAAATCCTGCAGGAAACAAAATACGTCCAGCAGCATGAAGCCTTCAAGAAACCCTTCAAGAGCCGAGACATCCTCATTATTCTGCTGGAAAAAATTTATACAATCCTCTTGAACAAAAGCTAAAACTTTTGCTCTTCCAACCTTGTTTTTTTCTTTGGCTTGAGTTTTTTTTTGTCGGATGTCGAGTTTTTTCTTGTCGAAGAGGCGACTTTTCATAACTTTGAATTACCATAAATTCGCGTGGGGTTCCAGAGTTTTTTGATAAATTGTTTGGGTCGTCAAAAAAAAACTTTGTTGAAGTTGGAAGTGATTTTGTTTCTTTCTTTCCGGTAAGGTTTATTCGTGGAACCGAAATCGCAATACCTCCTGGAATGTCATGGCTGAATTCGTTGCCAAAGTAAACTGCTTCCGTCGCGGAGTGATTGGAGAGGAACAGCCGCAGGTTCTCCACAATCACATACGTGTCGTCGTCCGTTTTGAGAAACCAGTCATATTCATTACGAAGTGTGTTGGCGCGTCTGTAACGGCAAATAAACGCAATAAATAATTTGTTCTTTCGCATGTTTCTTTCGCTTTCAAAATCACTACGAGGAAAGTGTCCTAATTCTAGCCACCCTTTTTTGAGTCCTCATTTTGAGCCACCAAGGACATTCAAATAAAGTTTTCGTGACATTATCCCATTTCAAATTCATTTTGGGATGGATTGACATCAGTCAATTTATTTGATCTTAAGGGGCGGAGTTATGGTCAATTGTTTCAAGTTACGCTTGCATTTCCAGTGATATTTGCAAACGGACACCTGGCTCCGCCCCCTCATTTGTCAGAACTATTTTGCTGATGCCAATCGATTCCAAATTGAATTTGGGATGGATTAGTGGCCAGAAAAGTAGATTTGATTGTAAAAGGAAGTTCACTCCACTGGCTCGGAATTAGGACATCCTCCTCGTACTAGAGTACTTTTATTTTGAAGGGATCAATGGAGAAGTCGTTTAGTGTGTTTCGGTTAGATTTGGGTGTTACCTGAGCATGGCCTGGACCTTCACCCAAAGAATAAGCCGAGATTCGTTCCGAGGCACCACGATGGTGGGCGACCCGGTCCGTTCCCGCGTGCTGACAAACGCGTAACCGTCACACCGCTTGAGCCACGTTTCCAGGACCGCTCTGGCTCTCGCCTCGTCGCCCGCTTTGTGGTTCAGCATGCAGAACACGCGGACCTTCTTCCTGCCAAGATCTGTCAAAAAGACGTCTAAGATCGGTCAGAAAGACGTCTAAGATCTGTCAAAAGACGTCTAAGATCTGTCAAAAGACGTCTAAGATCTGTCAAGAGACGTCTAAGATCTGTCAAAAAGATGTCTAAGATCTGTCTAAAGACGTCTCAGATCTGTCAAGAGACGTCTAAGATCGGTCTAAAGACGTCTAAGATCTGTCAAAAGACGTCTAAGATCTGTCAAAAGACGTCTAAGATCTGTCAAGAGACGTCTAAGATCGGTCAAAAAGACGTCTAAAGATGTGTCAAAAAGACGTCTAAGATCTGTCAAAAGACGTCTAAGATCGGTCTAAAGACGTCTAAGATCTGTCAAAAGACTTCTGAACAGAAAATATTGAAAAAGGACAATAACAAATTGTAAGCGAGAAAAATGGAGACTGACCTTTACTGGCTTTACTCTTCTCGTCGCCATTGTGACTGAGCGCGATCCGTCCTATGATGTAAACGGCCAAACACCAAACGATCAGCACGACGAGCGGGAACAAAAGAAGCCGTCTTTGGGAGGAATCCTGCAGCTTCAACCAAAAGAACAACTTCATCGTCCAGCTGCATGCGAAATCACTTTAATTTACCGACTTTGCTTTAGAATTTTCAATTCCCACACACCATTTTAGCCGGCGTTTTCTCTTTCGTTGTGAGCGCGTGTGCCACATGTGCAACGTGCACTCTCAACGATCCGCATTTCAATTTAACCGCTGTGCTGGTTTTATCTTGCGACAAAGCGCACAACCACTCAAGCTAAAATGCTTAAAAGATTAGATCGCCGGATTTAAATGGCCGAAATTGCGCGTTGGGCAAAATTAAAAAATGTTGAAGTGGACAAATTAACAGCGCGTTTTTATTTACAGCACTCACCGACCACGTCACTGAGAGCGAGAAGAAGTTGTCCGACAATTACTTCACATGCAACCGACGAATCGTTTTGCATGTCGCGTTTTCTAATTTTATTTTTTTTACTTAATTTTTCTTTCTAATTTCCTCCTTTGCTCGCTAATCTCTCTGCATTCCTCGACATGAGCAATAAACTTCTCATTCACCTGATTCAAGAGAATGCGGAGAACTACAAGCAGTTTTTAAGGAACAAATCCGGCATCCTTCTCACCATCTTTGGGCTGAGTGTTCTCGCCGTGTGCACCTTGACCAGCATCCGTCCGGAGCACAGCTTATCGATTGCGGCCAAGTCGGTCGTCGTGGCTGCCGGCGATTCCTGGCCCTGGAAGGATGATCACGCTTCGCACAGCGAATCGTCGCTGTACGACCTTCCCAGTCCGTTCTATCTTCACTACATTCGCTTCAGTCCGCTGAAGTTGAGGTTCGTCGACTACCTCAGCATCATGTCCGGAGTGCAGTACCTCAAACCGGACGGAATTCTCATTCACGGTGACGTAGCACCCTCCGGTAAGTATTAGCATCAGTCCGTTCCATCGGTCTGTCCGTCCCTTAGTTCCGTCTGTATGTCCGTACATCCGTCCGTCCGTCCGTCCGTCCGTTAGTTCCGTCTGTATGTCCGTACATCCGTCCATTAGTTCCGTCTGTATGTCCGTCCCTCCGTCGCTCCGTCCGTCCATCTTTCCGTCTTCCTCTGCTTCCGTCTGTCGGGCTGTCTTTGAAAATTTATCCGTTCGTCAGTTCCGTCTACATTTCGGTAGTCCGTCAGGCCGTCCTTTCTTTTGTGCTCCAGTTCATCCGTCTGTCGGGTAATCTCTCGAAGTCCGGCCGTCCGTCAGATCCACCGATGTATCGGTTCGTCTGGGCCGGCCATCCTTCCTTCCGAGCTTCTGCCCATCCGTCTGTCGGTCTTAATCCCCATCCGTCCATCCGTCTGTCGGTCTTAATCCCCATCCGTCCATCCGTCTGTCGGTCTTAATCCCCATCCGTCCATCCGTCCTTCCGCCCTTGCATCATAGTCCACACGTTTCAATAATTG
The DNA here is from genome assembly GCA_001579985.1 of Hypsibius dujardini. Classification (NCBI taxonomy): domain Eukaryota; kingdom Metazoa; phylum Tardigrada; class Eutardigrada; order Parachela; family Hypsibiidae; genus Hypsibius; species Hypsibius dujardini. The sequence goes on from LRSR01004505.1 coordinate 4,444, forward strand.
TTCGCCCATCTTGTTAGCGTATCAGGTTATGCTCTCCATTCTCCTTTACTGGCGGTCCGAACATCGTCCCTTCCTATAAAAAGAAAATGAGACAGAGTCAACGTCAAAGATGAGAAAGAAAAGTTGGGGAAGAGGTAGTGCATCAGGAGGTCGTCCCTACGAAACGCCTGAGGGTCAGATATTTCAAAGGAGACACAGAAATCTTCAAGGATTGACGGAGGAACAGATCGTAAACGTGGCTACGGAGTTCATTCTTGTCTAACGGAAAGACGGAAGGGTTGGCGGATTGTCGGACGATTCGCGGACTCCATTCAAGCTGTTTGACGGTCTGGTCTGGGTAGACTTCTTCAAATGGAGAGAAAAACCCTCTTCCAGGCAAATCAACGAACGGACCCTCAATCCGACAGACGGACCGTCAAACGGACAGACGGACCGTCAATCCGACAAACGGACCGTCAATCCAAAAGACGGATCGTCAAACGGACGGGCAAAAATATTGAAGGTCGGCAGGCTACGCAGAAGGTTAAACGGAGAGACGGAGGGCTTTGTGGGCGACGAGACGGACGGTCAAGAAGGGTGGTCTGACGGAAAATGTAAACAGCCAAATATTGTCTCTCTGGGAGACGGGCAGGCTGACGGAGGAGACAGGGAGTAGAAATGAAAACGTTCAATTGAGGAACATTTTAATTGATCGTTCGCACCTCCGTTCCTCTCATCGTCCGGAAGGAAGCCGTCGGTCTAGCCGCCCGATTTCCCGTTATGATATGACTAGATTATCGTTATCTGAAATCACCGTTTTATCGTTCCTCTCACGGTCAACCTTCGTCCGATCATCCATTGATAAACTTTCTGAAGGGGCGCCCTTTATTTTGCAGGTGAATATTGGGATAAACTCGTGGCGCAAAAATTAGTGCGCCACGTGTTGCGCAACAAGACCGTCGCGGTGGGTCAACGCTTGGGCCGACCGAAAAAGGTCGCTTTCATGGAGCACTCCGCGGACCTTGCGAAACTCGACGTCCTCCTCGAATACGGCGGAATCGCCATCGACTTTGACGTCTTCTTCGTACGCGGTGAACGGGTTAAACGGATCCTCCAGCAGAAGAAAGCCCTCGTCTGCTACGGCGACATTGACGGCAACAACATCGGCTTCGTCGGGGCGCATAAGGACTCCAAGTACCTGTCAGCATGGCGGCAGAGCTACCGCGACATCTACGTGGCCGACTGGAACTTCAACCAGTGCATGGTGAGAGCGTGGAAATACCTTCAAAAAACCTCAACTTCAACCCTCAAAAACGCTCACCCTCAACCTTAAATAACCTCAACCCTCAACCTCAACCCTAAAATAACTTCAAAACACCTCAACCTCAACTTCAACCCTCAAAAACGCTCACCCTCAACCTTAAATAACCTCAATCCTCAACCTTAATCCTAAAATAACTTCAAAACACCTCAACCTCAACTTCAACCCTGATAAAAGGTCACCCTTAAAAACCCTCAAGTCAATGTGAATCTCATTAGGTGGGACGGTATCTCAGTATCGTCTTCAAAGAGGAGGTCTATTCGGCCGACCAGATCTGCAATAATCCTCATCCCGACGGCGGAGAGATGGGCGACTACTTTCACGGATATGGAAAGATACTCTGGAAGCAGTCGATTGCTATTCACTCTTTCGAACGCCTGGGCAGAGTCCCCATCGACTCCCCGAAAGACCTGGAGAGTGGGAACATGACGACGCAAAAGGAACTTTTGTTGAGCGTATATAAAAACTCCACGCTCCCGCCGGTCGATCTTTCCTTTCGCGACGAGGTTGATCCGGTGACCAATGCATTAACGAACCGAACGGTCCAACAGTTCTATGATCATCCTTGATCGATGCATGGAAGTCAAGTCATGAAGAAGATAAAAAGAATTAGTGCACAAACAATTTCGAGACTTGAAAAGGTCATGAAGGACAATCACAAGTGAAACACCTTTATATCTTTGTCGTTATTTTAATTAGTTAAATTAATTAAACACAATCTACTATCTGGTTCATAAGCCGGTACAAAAAGGTTTGCAAAAAGACTGCCCCTAAATACAAATAATGGAAGCCAAACACATTCGTACTTGCTTTTAAATGTCCATATACCCAAGTTAAAGCCACCCTTTAAGCCCCTTTAAGGGGGGTCCGAGTTTGAGCCAACTCCTGCCAACGCCGACCAAGTCAAATTTTGTTTTTTAATATGTTTTTTTTCTGATTTTACTCCGTTCTGCTCTCCGATGGTTGGGGGAGTTCAATCAAATAATCAATCAATCAATCGATTAAAAGCAGCAGCACGCGGTAACCGGAATTGGCTCGAACTCGGACCACCTATTTTGCGGTAACCGGAATTGGCTCAAACTCGGACCACTTATTTTGCGGTAGCCGGAATTGGCTCGAATTCGGACCACCTATTTTGCGGTAGCCGGAATTGGCTCGAATTCGGACCCCCTATTTTGCTGTAGCCGGAATTGGCTCGAATTCGGACCCCCTATTTTTGCTGAGCCAAAGCTTAAAGGGTGGCTTTAACTTGGACACCTCGGCATTAAAAGCAAGTGTGTATATGTTTCACAGCAAGAAAATGTGAGGAAAATTGGTGGGTCTTTTTTTTGGTGTGTTCTTATTTTGTACATTTTTAGGGAACAAATACTTCGTTATCTCTTTTTCTAGACCAGAAAGCTCTTCTAGTTCCGGTCTCGCAAGAAATCCACACAACCGGTGAAAGATATTTTGATCGAAATTCAAGAAATTTTTTTTCGTTTCACTCTAGTGACGATTTTTAACAAAAGGGACGAAGAGAAAATGAAACTAAAAATAATAAATTAATCGTCAGCTAAAACTCATTTTTAATTGGGTTATATTAAAACTAAAAACTTCTATCATCGGTATTTTAAATCAGCATTTGAATTAACTCTTTGAAGACGTGCGTGTTTACTTAGAATCACTTTTTCACGAAAATTGGGCGCCTGAAGTCAATTCTTAACCGATTTTAGTGAAACTAAAAAATTTGCTCCAAAAATCGGTAGCGCTTTTTGAATGTAAATAGTTTTCGAAAGATTTGATCGGGAAGAGCATGATCTGGGGTGATCCCAAATGGGATCACCTCCGGGACGGAAGATTTCAAATGATTTTTCCAATTTACATGGATTTTTGTTGAAACATTCGAAAACGGCAGTTCTGTTGTAAACTCTAACGCAAACAATTTTTCGTATTGCAAAGGAGAATAGGACACTTAAATAGTGCACACAAAAAATTGAATCATTGGGAAGCATCATTCAGGCTGCTCAATGCGCTTTCCCATTGCGCACCGTCCAGTCTTTAATGTGCTTTTCTTGCTGGGCGGTATGAGACAGTGCGTGTACAAAGACAACTGCATATGTTCAGGGAAAGTGCTATATGCATACCAGCGTGTGCGAGCCGCCACTCATGCAATACGCTATGGCTCCATTAAGCACTTTACACGAAGTGATCCTAAACAGGATCAACGTCGTCAACACTGTGTACCCAAAACACCCCGTCCTCAAACCCTGGGGGCTCCAAGGGTCTGGACCCCCAAGGGTCTGGGCTCCAAGGTTCTATACCCCCAAGGGTCTGGGGGTCAAAAGTTTGGGCTCCAAGGGTCTGGACCCCAAGGGTTTAGGCCCCACCGTTAGATCAAGATTGAATCATATCCTGTTAAGACACCCCTGGGCGCCCATGGGGGGCGTTGATCCGGTATAACCCTCCCCCCTCATTATCCCTTAACACAAAATCAGTCGAAAACCGAAAACCCGGACGGACGGACGGACGGACGGACGGACGGACGGACCGGGGGTAATTTTTACATCTGGGTAAGATACGTTCAGGCTTCCGGATTGATACAACTTTTTCATAGCAGGCTTAATATTGTTCGTTATCTTCCTCCCAAACGACTCTTTCGACTCTTTCCAGTTTCGCACATATGGGCACACCGCGGGTTGCGTGAACGCGACGATACTTCCAAAGTCATGTACCGTGCAACAAGTGCCGCCGACTTCTGCAGTCACATATCTCCGCGCGCCGAACATTTTCAGCAGTCCGTTCAGTGGCCACTTGAGTCGAACCAATATATGCATGAATTTATTCACCATCAGCTCACTTTTCTGCTCGGCTTCCCGCGCCTTTCACCGCACCATCTGCGCGTATATTTCCGGCCATATCTCACGCATACCGAGCCCCTGCTCTTTTCTCGTCAAACGTCTGAATAACCGGGCTACAAGAAAAGTAACCAAAATCGATCTTTTCGCCGGATAAAAAGCTCATTCACAATTACAATCATGAACAGAATCAGCCCGAACAACAACGACGGCTCACATCCTTGCAAACGGTTCCTCCGGAGTAAACCGGCGTTGCTGCTGACAATTTTCAGTCTGGGTCTGATTGTACTGGGCACCATGACCACCGTCGGTCCGGGAGCGGGACTGAAACGGTCCGTCGTATTGGAAGATGACAAGTTGGTGGTCCTCTCGGCGAAGAATTACCGGATTCTCAAACGGAAAGCTCACGCTGCGTCCGGTGAAGGTTTCGTCGTTCCGCCGTTCGAAATTCCAAAGCCGTTTTATCTTCATTACATCCGGTTCCAGCCGGGCAATGGGGACATGACAATGCGGTTCGTTGACTATCTGAGTGTGCTCTCGGGAGTGCAGTACCTCAAGCCGGATGGGATTCTCGTCCACGGAGACGCTGAACCCCAAGGTAAACGCGATTTCCGTCTAACCATTTATCTGTGCGTCCGTCTATGAGTCCGTTGGTCTTTCCGTCCGTCCGTCGATCCGTTGGTCTGTCAATCCGTCTGTCGATCCGTTGGACAGTCCGTCCGTCGATCCGTGGGACCGTCCATCTGTCGATCCGTGGGACCGTCTGTCCGTCGATCCGTTGGTTCTTCCGTTGGTCCGTGAGTCCGTTGGTCTGTCAGTCCGTCCGTCAATCTGTTGGACCGTCCGTCCGTAGATCCGTTGGTTCTTCCGTCCGTCCGTGAGTCCGTTGGTCTATCAGTCCGTCGATCCATGGGACCGTCCGTCCGTCAATCCGTTGGTCCTTCCGTCCGTCCGTTAATCCGTAGGATCTTCCGTGTGTCGGTCCGTTGGTCCATCTGTTGATAAGCCTAGGCATGTATCTGTCCGTCTTCTGTCGTCTTCCGTCATACCACTCGTTTGTCCTCTTCCCTCCTTGTGACTATTCAAACTGCTACCGCTTGCTTGGTTGTTAGTCTCTTCCAAGATCCCTCCGTCCTTGCCCCTATCCCACGGTTAATGTTTCCACCCGTCTGTCCGTCTGTCCATCCCTCTAACCGAGCAACCATTCTCGGCCCACTCACTTCGTGGACCAATCTTGCACGCGTTCATCCGTCCGTCCACTCATTTATTTTTCCGTCAAGGGCTGTTCGTCTGTCCGTCTGTTCTTCAGCTCAAAAACCCTAATCATTTTTTACATTTAGACGAGCTAAAGTTGTCTCGCATCCTAATAGTTAACAAATAACCACTATTAACTGACCATTAGGCTCAATTAACGAATCTTAGTCTTTCAAGTAGTCGAATAGCTCAATCTTTCGTTTTGCCTTCATATTTCTAGGCACCTACTGGAAAGACCTTTTGTCGCGAAACCTTGTGCGGTACGTCTTCAGAAACAAAACGACAGCAGCTGGCCAGCGAATGGGCACCCCGAAGCATGTCGCCTTCATGGAGCACGCAGCGGACATCTCCAAGCTCGACGTTCTCCTGGAATACGGCGGAGTCGTCGCCGATTTCGACGTTTTTTTCGTCCGCGGCGAACGGATCAAGCAAATCCTCGCGAAGAAACGCGCCATCACGTGTTACGGCGACGTCGACGGCAACAACATCGGTCTGGTCGCCGCGCACACGGACTCGAAATTCCTGTGGGCGTGGCGACAGAGCTACCGCGACATTTACGTCGCCGACTGGAACTTCAATCAGTGCATGGTGAGTAAATACCTCAGCATCCTTTACCGGGATGAGGTTTACGTCCTCGACAAGGTCTGCAACAATCCCGCACCCGATCAGCGGCTGGATGATTACTTCCGAGGACACGGTAAAATTCACTGGGAGAACTCGGTGGCCATACATTCCTACGAACGACACGGTCGAGTCGCGATTGCCTCGCCCAAGGATTTGGAGGGCAATTTGACGACTCATAAAGAGCTTCTTTTGACGATTTATAATAATAAACAGCTACCGCCGCCTGATCTCTCGTTCCGGGATGAAATAGATCCGCTGGCGTCGGAGCCTGCTGCCACTTTACTCATGAGTTGATTGAAATTATGTGACTGAAATAATCATGACCTGATTTGACAACAGTGTCTTTACCTGAAAAGGACGGAACCCGAAATTCTGACTTTGCGAGAACAGGCACAACTTATTTTTGTTAAACGAGAGAAAACGTTCGAAATTTCAAAACTTGAACAAACAATGGAGGATTCCGTTTGCCTCAATTTCCCCTGCAGAAATGGGGATTTATCCCAGTTCACTGGGTATGTAAATTATTTTGACATTATCCTACCCCAAATTCAATTTGAAATCAACGAAATTAGCCAAATATTTCCCACATGTAAGGGGGCGGAGCTATAGGCAGTTTTCAGAAAGAACCGACAATTCCAACGAACCTTTCCAGACTTGGCATATAACTCCGCCCCCTGGTGGCAGAAAAGTATTTGGTCAATGCCAATCGATTTGCAATGGAATTTTGAATGATAAAGTGTTAAAATAATTATATTTCTTGGACTTTGAGGAATCGTGGACGACAACGCAGCAGTTTTGTGAAATACAAATATAATTTTTCTTTCAATCAATCAAAGTCATTTTAATTTATCCCAAAATAAATTACTGTAAACTAGGTAACAATTTTGGTTGGAACGTGCGATCAGCAAATGGGAAAACGTTCAAACGAATTTGGTTGGTTCATCGGCTAACCCGGTGCGTAATTGCCCCACATGAGAAGGCTTCTCGCATACCTCAGGCGAAAAAATCTGAAAGAGGTTCGCACGGGTCTTTTTAACATACAAATTTCCCTAAATGGGCGATCTTCGTTAGAAGTGCGCTAAGCGTTCTCATTTGTCACGACTCTTTTAGTGTGGTTCGGCATATTCACTTATTCCCTCCCCTGGTCCAGGGTAGTTGTACTAGTTATGGAGTCATACTTTACATACGCCGTCTGGTTAACGACTTTCCTTCGTACCGCCCTTTTTCTTGTATGTACAGTATGTCTTCTTCCCTGATTCGTCAATCATGTTTCTATTTCTGTGGGTTTATAATCCTCTATTGGATATATAACCTCGCAGTTCACTACTTCCTAGTATTTAAATATAATATTCTAATCCTTTCTTGACACGGATCGACGCGATTCAGATTTCGCTTTATTTTGGACTAATTCAATAGATTTCGAACCGATTTTGATTTCGTACTGCATTTTGGAGACGACTTTGGTGTATACTCGCAGCAGGAAAGTTCACTCCTGATCGGGCGCGTAGGTTGATGGGACAATGATGTAGGTGCCGGGTGGCATTCGGAATCGGATGACCACTTCGCGGGAATTCATGAAGACGGGCGACTTGGCCACTGATGCTACGCTCTGTCTATGCATGCTCTGTGTAATCCTCGCAGTTCACTACTTCCTAGTATTTGAATAAAATATTCCAATCTTTCCTTGGCACGGGTCGGCGCGATTCAGAGTCCACCAAACCACGTCTTTAGGTAAGAAGCCGTACTGCGTCCGGGTGCCTGCGAACTCCCGTGACACATTTGAGGGACTTCTTTAATCCTTCGGTCTTTATAAGATTATGAGGCGTTATACCGCTTCAAATCCCGTCAGTTTCTTCTTCCAATTGACGTTTCGCCTTCGCACTTCTGTTCGCCAGTTTTAAAAACGTCAGTTCGACATGAAACAAACAATTCTTTACGCTGCGAAATTTCATTATGCTCGAATGCAGCCAGCAGTGTCGTCGCACATCTTCCCATAAGCGGCACATGATGAGCGAGCGCCATTTCTCAAGCCGCTGACTTGCGGTCCCGTAGCACTTACTCGCAGTCTCAAGTGTTCTCAATTTTTCACGCAACCGAAACACAATTACCGCGTACGAAAAGACATTGATTTTTGACACATTTAACCTCTCATTCTTTACAAGTTTTTGTTTGTTAACGCGAAACAATAAAAGAACGCGCAAAACCAAGATGAATTATTTCATCCTCGCTGATGCTTCACATCCCTGCAAACGGTTCCTTCGGAGTAAACCGATTTTGCTGCTGACATTTTTCAGTCTGGGTCTGATTGTACTGGGAACTATGACCACCGTCGGTCCGGGGGCGGGGCTGAAACGGTCCGTCGTATTGGAAGATGACAAGTTGGTGGTCCTCTCGGCGAAGAATTACCGGATTCTCAAACGGAAAGCTCACGCCGCGTCGGTTGAAGATCTCGTCGTTCCGCCGTTCGAAATTCCAAAACCATTTTATCTTCATTACATCCGGTTCCAGCCGGACAATGGGAACATGACAATGCGGTTCGTTGACTATCTGAGTGTGCTGTCGGCAGTGCAGCATCTCAAGCCGGATGGAATTCTCGTCCACGGAGACGCAGAACCTCAAGGTACGGACAAACGAAGGGAATACTCCACAGTTGGATATTAACTTCCGGACATTAAAATTAACTTATTATAAACTGTGAAGGCGTTTTACCAGCCGTGTTTAAATTTATTGGCTTGATACGGAAAGAGAAAGGACGGGAAAGAGGAGAAGAAACTTGTCGGTCAAGTACGGCCTGTGTTTAGGAAGTCTGCGTATCTTTCTTCTGAATGAGGATTCCCCACCCATTTTGATGGCTCTGTTGTACATCAAATGAAACAGTCCTCGGATGGTGTTCGATAATTTGATGAATCTCCCTCTCAATGTTCCATTTGTCTGGCAATCCGACAAACTCTTTTACTAACCAGCGGCCCGTCTAATCACCTGTCTGTCCGTCAATCCGTCCGTCGGTCCGTCTGTTCGTCCGTCCGTCCGTCCGTCCGTCCGTCCGTGTGTCTGTCCGTCCGTTGGTCCGTCCGTCTGTTCGTCCGTCCGTCCGTCTGTTCGTCCGTCCGTCCGTCTGTTCGTCCGTCCGTCCGTCTGTTCGTCCGTCCGTCTGTCGTCCATTCATCTGTCCGTCCGTCCGTCTGTCCGTCCGTCCGTCCGTCTGTACTTCTTTTGATTTGCCCATGCATTTATCCGTCCGTCCTCCGTTGTCATCCTTCCGACCACCCGTTCGTCCTATTCCTTCACTGTTACCGCTCAAACTGCCACCGCTTAATTGGCTGTCAACCTCTTCTCTAAAATCCCTCCGTCCGTGCCATTATCCCCAGTACATCTTTCTATCCATCGAACCTTCCGTCAAGGAGTTCATCCGTCCGTTCATCCGTCCGGTAACTTTTTGATCCGATCTTTCCCGCGCTCACCGAGCCGTCCGCCCATTCATTTTCCCGCCAAGCTGTCCATCTGTCCGTCAATCCTTTATACCAAGAACCTGAGCAATGTTTTACGTTTATCAGAGCTAAAGTTGTTTTGCATCCTAGGCAGCTACTGGAAAGACCTTGTGTCGCGGAACCTTGCGCGGTACTTGTTTAGAAACAAAACGACAGCAGCTGGCCAACGAAGGGGCACCCCGAAGGAGGTCGCGTTTAAGGAACACGCCGCGGACATCTCCAAGCTCGACGTTCTCCTGGAATACGGCGGAGTCGTCGCCGATTTCGACGTCTTTTTCGTCCGCGGCGAACGGATCAAGCAAATCCTCGCGAAGAAACGCGCCATCACGTGTTACGGCGACGTCGACGGCAACAACATTGGTCTGGTCGCCGCGCACACGGACTCGAAATTCCTGTGGGCGTGGCGACAGAGCTACCGCGACATTTACGTCGCCGACTGGAACTTCAATCAGTGCATGGTGAGTAAATATCTCAGCATCCTTTACCGGGATGAGGTTTACGTCCTCGACAAGGTCTGCAACAATCCCGCGACCAACCGGCTGGATGATTACTTCCGAGGACACGGTAAAATTCACTGGGAGAACTCGGTGGCCATACATTCCTACGAACGACACGGTCAAGTCCCGATTGCCTCGCCTAAAGATTTAGAGGGCGATTTGACGACTCATAAAGAGCTTCTTTTGACGATTTATAATAATAAACAGCTACCGCCGGCCGATCTCTCGTTTCAGGATGAAATAGATCCGCTGGCGTCGAAGCCTCTTGCCACTTCACTCAAGGCGTGATTGAAATAATGTGACTGAAATAATCGCACTTTCGTTTGCCATTTAAACAACGTCGATTTGACATGAAACCAAACAGTTTTTTTACGCTGCGAAATTTCATTATGCTCGATTGCAACCGGCAGAGTCCTCGCACATCTTCCCATAAGCGGCACATGATGAGCGAGCGCCGTTTCTCAAGCCGCTGACTTGCGGTCCCGTAGCACTTACTCGCAGTCTCAAGTGTTCTCAAATTTTCACGCAACCGAAACACAATTACCGCGTACGGTAAGACATTGATTTTTGACATATTTAGCCTCTCATACTTTAGCCTGTTAACGCGAAACAATAAAAGAACGCGCAAAACCGGAATGAATCAGTTCATCCTTGCTAATACTTCACAACCTTGGAAACGGTTCTTCCGGAGTAGATCGGCTTGGATACTGACAATTTCCGCCGTACTGGAAGATGACAAGCTGGTGGACTTTTCGGCGAAGGATCACCGAATTTTCAAACGAAAAACTAATGTCACGTCGGGTGGAGGTCCCGTCGGCCCGCCGTTCGGAATATCGAACCGGTTTTACCTACATTACATCCGGTTCCAGCCGGTCAATGGGGACATGACAATGTTCTTTGGCTATATGAGTGGGCTTTCCTTTGTCTGTCTGTCGCTTAGTTCATTCGACCGTTTATCCGTCAAGCCTTCCGTCAAGCTTTCCGTCCATCCGTCCATCCGTCCGTCCGTCCATCCGTCCGTCCGTCCGTCCGTCCGTCCGTCCGTCCAGCCATACATCCATCCGTCCGTCCGTCCAGCCATCCGTCCTTCCATCCGTCCAGCCATTCGTCCGTCCATCCGTCCATCCGTCCGTCCGTTCAGCCGTCTGTCAGTTCGACGGTCGGTTCGTGTATCAACTAGACTGCTCGTTAGTCTGCCTTTTAGCTGGGCATTCAGTCCGCTAATCGTCCTTTTGAGGCCGGTCAGTCTTTCCGTCGATCCATTTTGCTTCATAGATTCTCCGTTTATTTCTCCCGCGTAATCCAGAACCGCTCGGAACATTCACGCAATGTAATCTTTGGTAACGCGAGAGGCCTTCCACTTTTCGACCGGCGTAGTGGACATGCGAGTGGCATCTTTGTCCGGCATAGAAGTGCACTTTCAGCGTCGATTTACGTTTGCCTTGTTTTAATCGATTTCCTGTTCAACACGTTCAGTTGGTTTTACGGAAGAAACTCGTCCTTGGGCGCTCCGTCGGCTTCGGAGCAGCCTTCTGGTTACTTTCAGTCCCGCCTTCTCCTCCCGAATCCCCAACAGACCTTGGACTCTCCACAAAGGGTGCAGTTTCACCGGGCGACCACCACCCTTACCACTCTCGTCGGAATTCTCGGCTTCGGTTTGATAGAATTTGCCTTCTTTATGGAGACCGTCAGTCCGGAACCTTATTCCGAGTTTCACGATTTCGGGGTCTACAAGCAATCGGTCATGCCGTCTCACCACTTGGTCCTCAAAGGTTTTCCCGTACCACGAACGGACTAAATACGCCTGCCGCATGAAGAGATGTCTGTCGGGGCAGAATGTCTGGGGACTGTCTCTTCACCTAGGCTTCATGTCTGCAAGGAAAAAATGTCTACGGCCAGATTGTCTGGGGAAGGTCTCGCCCCCTAGCCGTAATGTCTATGAGGACTAAATGTCTAGGGCCAGAACGTCTGGGGACTGTCTCTTCACCTAGGCTTCATGTCTGCAAGGAAACATTGTCTACGGCCAGATTGTCTGGGGAAAGTCTCGCCCCCTAGCCGTAATGTCTATGAGGACTAAATATCTAGGGCCAGAATGTCTGGGGACTAAAAGTCAGGTAAGACACACAAAAAGGACACAATGTCTGGAGGACACAATGTCGAGGGACACAACGTCGGCGTCTCGTCTGTGTGATATATCCTTCCAGCAACCTAACGCAACGTGACGCTTTTTATGAGCCCTCATCACGTCGAATAATAATAAGTTGCACCCTGACAAAGCTTGGTTTACTTTGTGGCGCACTCACGAATCGGTGTATCACCTCATGGGACAGGGCTTGATAGGTGTTTAAACGGATTCCAGCACGAATTGCTACGGTACATGCAACTCTAAACACGGAAGAAAGTGCAGTGCTCTAGGCCTTGCAACACTTGCCGACCAAGGGCGCGTACGGACGGTCTGTATCAACAAAATCAAAGGTCAAATTCTGCCTGCCTCTGCCGTGAGGACATTTCCATGTTGTGTTGACCGAAACGATGAGGCATCGCCTAGGAATCCACAACCGCGAGCACATTCGCTCATCTCACATGGGCTTTGTCAACTTTTGCCAATTAGATGTTTCTAAAAGTGAAATATTTTTGACAACAAAAAATCACTTTCAAATTTTGCAGTCCTCATTTTTCCGGTTTCCGGTTTCTGATTTCAAATACTTATCGTCAGAAAATAAAAATTGGCAAGTCTTTCCAAAGTGACTCATCAAGTTTTAGGTCTCGAAGGCTTTGTCGATCGCGGTTATACCTTACACCCTTTTCGGTGATCTAACGGACCGTGACTGTACGCTCCCGATTTCAAGGGTCGATTTTAGGTCCAGCCCGAAAACACGTTTCGTCGCTCGCTTGGTTGTTCATTCAGATTCACTTAAACTTCATTGACTTTGAATTTCGAAACGGAAATCATCATTTCAATCAAGCAAGGTAGCATAGGCTGTTAGGCAAAAACCAACGGACCAATCACGGACAAGTGAACGGCATTGAACGATCCGTGATGGGAAGCTTAATGGGAATCAATCAATCAAGCGGGGGTGGGGCATAATCGACCCCTGAGAGTGGGAGCGTAAAAGGAATAATGGACTGAGCCTTTATAAAGCTTGGTTGTACTTTGTGCACACCATCGCAGCGGTGTATCTCACCTCAAAGGCGGGGCTTAATACGAGATCAACGAATCTCACCACGCGTTGCCACATGCTCCACTTGAAGCGGAGGAACACTTCCAACAAGCTTCTAACACTCACAGAGCGACAGCGCATCACACATACGGACGCGCTGCTGCAGAATGCAGGCACAATCAACGGTATCAGAGGTAACATTTGGGCTGCCTGCCTATGCCGTGACGACATTTCGATGTAGCGTCAACCGAAACGGCAAGGCTAATCAAAACGAACCGTGCGTACATTCGTTAAATCTAATCTTATCCGAAGCGCTAAGCGTTCACTTTCACCGGTGTTTCCAATACGCGCTTGCTTCATGTAACCCAGAATGGGTATGGACCAATACAGTCAGCTTCCATGATTTACATTCTTAAATGGATTTCTATTAAGACAACTTCTTTGGTTGGTTTATTATCTCTGGGCTCTCCGCCGGTTTCGGAGCAGCAGTCTTATTGCTTCCTGCCGCACTTTCTTTTAGCGGCCACCATCAGCAGACTATGGACTCGCCACAAGGGGTGCAGTTACACCGGGCGACCCGTCTTGTCACCACTCTAACAACGCTGGTGGGAATCCTCGGCTTCGGTTTGATTGGATTCACATTCTTCATGGAGACCGTCGGTCCGGAGCCTTATCCAGAGTACCGCGGTTTTGTATCATTTAAAAAACCGTTCACAACCACACAGGCACCCTCGGATCGCTTGGGTGAAATTCCGTCTAGTCCGTCTCCGTCTCCGTCTCGGTCTCGGTCTCGGTCTGTCCCAAGGGATGTACCGAAATGGCGAAAGATCTTCACCGACTTTTACTTGTACTCCGTTTACGCGGCAGCCAGTGACCCGGCGGAAATACACGCCGTGGTGATGGCCCCCGTCAAGGCCAACGGAGTCAACTTCTGGAACGAGAGCAGCTGCACATGCACATACCTTTACACTGCCGATTCTAACCGTCAACGCCAAAATTTAACCGTCCAAGGCGTCCAAGAAGAACTACCAGAAGCTCATTCAGACATGGGATACAATTTCGCCGCCGGTCGGCTACGGTGTCCGTTCTTCCCGTCCGAGTTTGCTGAAGACAGTTTTGTGGAGTTTGCCTGTCGATACCGAGACCTCTTCGGTAGGGTGACGGTTCGCACACCGGATCCCATCCGTCAGCCACCGCCACCGTTGACCTTCGCCCATTGCGGCTTCATCACCGGCGGCATCTACAACCAGAATCCCGCCTCGGTGTTGGAGTTCATCGAGTACCACCGACTGATGGGCATCAGTCGGTTCCTCTGGAACGGACAGAGTGTTACCGGCAAGACGTGGCAGGTGTTGCAGTACTACATTGACGCCGGGGTGATGGAGTACAGTGAATGGGCACCGAACGTCGGCAGCGGGAAGACTTACCACAATCACGGACAAGTGGCTGCTCAGTACGACTGCATGCTCCGAACAGCCACGCAGTTTGACTACACAGCCATGTGTAAGTGACGAAAGCGATGAAACAGTTCAGTGAGTTTCAGGCATCGCCCGTCAAGTTTCGAGAAGTCGTGAAGCGTCTCCGTGTTTAAAGTCAATAGCTTCGATCGTCAACCCGGCTTTTGGTATAATATAATAGTTCCGTTTTTCAGTCTCTGTGCTTTCCGTTTAACTCTCTGGTAGCCGGGTGTTTTAGGTAGCCGGGTGTTTTAGGTAGCCGGGTAGTCCTGGGTCAGCCAAAGTTGGCTTATATAGGGAAAGTACCGGACTTGAATGGTTGGCATGACAAGGGTTCATTTGGTACTTTCCCTGCTCGCTTAGTACCGTACCGCCAGGCGGCGCTGTTGCGTCTCCACAGAACAACCTGACAACAGCTGACATTTTGCCAATAGGGAATCAAAACATCTTCCTAGTGAGTTCAATTTTTTCATTCCGCTCGCGATTGCTTGTTTACTTCAATTTCAACAGGATTTATTGGTATGGTCGTTGGCTAGAACCCTTTTTACTTTCGAAGCCCGGAAATTTCTCCAGCACATACCGCAAGTTAGTGTACAAGCCATTTAGTTTAAGCCAAGTTATGACTTCTTATCACCTCCAAACGTTTTTTTCAAAAGTTTTTTTTACTTTATATTTTACGGTTCTGTTAGAGGATCAAAGCAAAATACCGTATCAAAAAAGTCCAAATGATGGATGAGCAAATGGAGTTTGAAGCAAGAATTAAGCCAGTGTACGCTGATCCAGCTGACACTGACCACAGTTGGTCAGTTAGCCAGCTCAGAGGACCATAGTTGGTCAGTTGGTCAGTTGACCAGCTCAGAGAACCATAGTTGGTCAGTTGGTCAGTTGACCAGCTCAGAGAACCATAGTTGGTCAGTTGGTCAGTTGACCAGCTCAGAGGACCATAGTTGGTCAGTTGACCAACTGAGAGAGTTAAGGATTGGAACCGTGGTTAGTGTCGTTGAAGGCGCCAAATTATTTCAGTTGCCACTCTCAATCGTTCCGTCAGACAGTCTATTTGTCAAGCGTGCTTTCCCAGTCCCTGTCTCTATCGGGTTGCGATCTAACTGCATCTCCAGTCTTGCTTCCCGGTAACTCAGGTGGTGCCTTTGTTCAACTTCAGTCGCTCCTTTCGTCGTCCGTCTGTACTGCTTCCTACCCTCTTGTTGCGTCTTCCATACATTCGGCTTAGAATTATCCTGATCCGTCTCTGCGCCAACTCTTAATTGCTTTGTCCGTCAGGTTTTTTTTCTAACAACGTTCTTGAACTCCTTTACCGTATCACATCACTTACACTTGATTCGTTGGCTGTTGCAGTTGATCCCGACGAATACTTCGCAACTTCCCTACAGCCACCGACATTTGCCAGCATCGTCCGAAACGGCACAACCGACTGCGCCATGGTCCGAAGCGCCTTCACGGATCCCGCCGCCGTCTACGGCGATGTATTCGAATCGGGCAGTCCACTTTTGCGGACCGCCCGACTGACCAATCGATCCTCAAAGGTGTTCCCGTTCCACGAACGGGCAAAGTACGCCTGTCGCATGAGGAAGGTCGACGTGGCGGAAATCCACGTGACATTAACCTACCGTGGGACGGTGAAGGAGGTCGTCTCACCGCCGGAAGAAACGATACTTCTGCATCTCCGCTCGACGGACGCCCGTGGGAAGTTCTACGCGGGTTTTGACAAGCCAATGGTCCAGGACGGACGGGCAGCCGCGCTTGCTGGACAACTGCAGCCGAGAGTGGCCGAAGTGTGGCGAAAGATTTTCGGCTGATTAAGCTGATCTTTGTTTGCGCTGGTCGCAATACAAATAAATGGTCATTTTGTTCATTTCATTTCATTTCAACACTTTTGGCATGAAATTGGGAAGATGCTCAATGCGTTTTGTACGTTCTGACTCCGTGGCAGCAACATTGTTGTTTCTTTCAGTTTTAATGTGCTTCTCATATGTAAGACAGTTTTTTGTGGCTTTTCTTGACCTGCTTGGCAGGCAAGAGTTTTATAGTCACGACAGTGCTTGACTAATTAGGACATGACAAACAAATTAGCATCTCTGTCATTTGGGATTCCCATGCAGCGGTCGGTGACTTCTGTGATTTGAAGTATAAGTGAAAAAAGGTCGAACTAAACATGATAGAAACGGACTCTCTTTAGCCAGTTTAATCCGTCAGTGTGTGGTCACCGTTTGGAGCGACCCGGCTGATGTCGACGCCTTTTTCCGTGTTTCTTCGAAGACATTATGCTTTGTGTACTCGACCGGCATAATAATCGCGATATTTGTTGATGACATAACCGGGGACTTTGTGCTGTGATAGGTATTGTTCAAGCAGCGGCGGGCGAGCTCCCGGACGCCGTCGAGCTGGTATTAGGACTATTACGTGAGAGCGCGTATTTACACGTGGCATGTCGTAAAACTGTGCACGGTTTCGGTCGTGAATTCGGTTATGTCCTAGTTTAGGGACAGTATTCAGATTTTAGAAATATCATTCATTTTCGATTCAAAAAATTATTCTGAATCGATTGGCATTAGCCGAATTCCGATCGGAGGTCAGGGGGCTGGGTTACAGCTCTGATTGGTCGTTTGCCCACAGCACTCCGATTGAAGTAAATTTTCCCGTTTCTGACCCAAAACAATATTCTGAATCAATTGATATCGGCCAACTTTTAATTCAAAGTCAGGGGGCGGAGCTACATCATTTTGGATGGTCGTTTAGCCACAGTACCAGATTACAATAACTTCGAAAATTTCTGATCCAAACAGTATTTCATGACGCGCTGATACCGTTACCGTATCAAGCGATCAAGCATCGGTTAGCCAAAACGACTGTGAGCCTGACCACTGATCTGAGCGCGAGCGAGCGAAGCGAGCCGCCGCGAAGGGGATGGGTTTCAACGGCAGCATCTCTAAATGGGTTTTTTATGGGTTTTGATGGGTTTTGATGGGTTTTGAATGGCGCTACTGACGATGGGTTTTGAATGGCAACTCTGATCCAGATTCCCATGAGGGATGGGGCGCCGAGCGTGGGTGAGCGGTTGTTCTGATGTCGGTTGCGCGTTGTCTGTAGCTCCGGCCAGACATAGTTGTCGCATTGTGGCGCTGGCACGAAGGCCGAGACCGCCGTCCAGTCTTGCGCCGAATCTTTCGAAAAAATCCCGAAAACCCGAAAAAAGTTTTCGGGTTTCGGTTCGATTCGGTTCGGGGAAAACGACTGTACTTATTTTATGAAGCGAAAAACTGTATAATGGCATGGCATTTGTACTTGGTTACTAAGATCATCACAGTTGAAAGACCACTTCGGACGCCGCTGTTTTGTGACCTCGGTGAAGCGCAAGATGTCTCAAATTTCTAGCTAATAAGATGTTTTTCGGTGAATAAAATCACGGGAGTCGGGGATCTCTGTCTTAGTCTTGGGACTCCTTCTGAATATCCTCCGTCGTCAAGGGCCGTTTAGAAAAATAATACTGCGTGTAAAACCAGGGATCACCTCCGTTTAAATACGATTCTGGTCGGACCCGCTTCACCAGCTCAGGGTGCATCATCGCGATGGACGACATAATGTTCTGATCCTTCCCGATGAATCGGCCGTCCTTCAGCATCAGTTCCATAGTGGAGTAGAAGAGCTTGTCGTACTTAATCAAGGCGCTAGCATGCCCGCCGAACATGGTCCCGCCCAGCCGGACCTCGTAGCGGAAGTCCTTGATGGGGACACCATTGGCCGCCAGGGTATGGTCAGTCTTTGCAAAGTTGCCCATCTGGAGGAAGTAGACCCTGTCCCGGCCCAGTAAGAGGGAGGTTGTGTTGGTGTCGGGATAGGTAGTGAGTTGTGTGGCCCTCCACGGATCGCGGAAGCAACCGATGTCGGTCCACATAAAATAGTCCGAGTCAAAGACATTGTCCTGGATAGCTTTCATGAGGAAGTGGATTTTCTCGTTCCAGACAATGTACACTTCAGGGGTGTGGTAGCTCTTCTCGGAGTCCACAGCATGCTGCTCCTTGTACATTGCCATTCTAGAAAGAGTTAAGTTGTGGTGCTTTATGCTAAAAATGAATTTTGGCAGCCAGGACAGTATCATTTCGTGGTTTACCAGTATTACTACAGATAATCAGCCTGCGCAGCGTGTGTGGTCATAGCCTGCCTGTCGATCTCTATTCGCCTCTCTGCCCTCTAGCTTTTTGCCTGTCCTAATGTACGTCGGTTTGACTGTCTGTCTGTCTGTCTGTCTGTTTGTCTGTCTGTCTGTCTGTCTGTCTGTCTGTCTGTTTGAGTGTCTGTTTGACTTTCTGGTTTGTTTCCATGTCTATCCATCCGTCTGCTCGTCTCTCTCGGTATATGTCTGTGTAACGGATGATCTGTCTGTCCGTCAGTTGAAATTTTTTGAAGCCAATTTTGAACAGTTATTTGACCATTTTTTTGTATTTTATACGAACAAATGGACAGATTTCACCCACCTTTTTGCCTCAATCAGGTCAGCAAACGGGAGGACAATAATTTTAGTCCGATCCATAAACTTTTCGCGATGTTTCCTGATCTGTGGAGCGGACTGTTCATCGGTAAATACGTACAGATGACAAGGTATCCCGGCCAGAAAGTTGGGCATCCATTGGTCGTACTCAGTGCTCTTGTGTTTGGACGGAATTTTGTAGTAGGCTGAGACTACCGTCACCGGTCGGTTCACCAAAACGGGCCTCGAGTATTCGGACAGTTTCTGCGTGAGTTCCGGCTGAATGAGCCCGGAGTAGGAATCCTCGTCAGCGGGGTCGACCGTCGCCTTGTTGTTAGACGTGAAATGTGCGAAAAGCAAGATCAAACAGATGAGAACAACCAAGATGACCACAACCTTAGTCGTTGGCCTCAGAGGGCTCAGGGTTCGCCACTTTTGTGACAGATCACCCGTCGATTTCATCGTCAGAGGAGGC
Source organism: Hypsibius dujardini (assembly GCA_001579985.1). Taxonomy (NCBI): domain Eukaryota; kingdom Metazoa; phylum Tardigrada; class Eutardigrada; order Parachela; family Hypsibiidae; genus Hypsibius; species Hypsibius dujardini. Next base: position 24,020 of record LRSR01004505.1, read on the forward strand.
AAGCAACGCAGCGGGATATGAAATGGCAAAGGAACACAGCTGTTGTGATGATAGATGGACTAAACTCCGACCGAATATGAGGTCCCATAAAAACATTAAAACGCGTGGATCATGCGCGAGCAGAGAGCCTTAGTACGAAAGACGGCGGGGAGGAAACACGGCGAATATTACTGAGCAGCATCGTGTTTGCTCAGCAGGCGATAAAGTTTCGTGATAGCGGCCACCAGCGAGCAACCTTATCGGTGGTGTCAAAGGCTTCGGAACTCGTAATAAGATCCATCCGGTCCGAGAGGGAATCAATGGTGCCTCCGAACTTCGTGTCAGAGTGTCGTAATAACACTGGAATCACGACCTAATTGTTCACACGCTTCGGATATACGATAAAGGTGCTCTTGGAAACGGTCAGCCAGAAGACTATCCGCTGTTTGGTAGGTTCGGCAATTGGTTCACGGCTACGGAAGGTTGACGGTTGAACCTGAAGCCCTAGAGCCAGCCCGGACTTCGAAGGTGACGGCCACGCCGGAGGGTTAACGGTTCAGTTTAAGACTGACGGTCAGTCGGGAAGTTAACCGGTCATTGCAGAAGTTTGACGGTTCAACCTAATCTTTCGAAAAGACTGGCGACCTTCCGCACTAACCGTGGGTCTCCAGGTTGATCCATCAGCTATCCGGAGAAACCGGTAACCTTCCGTTCTGACCGGCTGTCTTCTGAACACACCGTCAACCTACAAGGGTACCGGGACAACCTCCAAGGCTAATCATTGATCTTCCGGTAAACCTTTCAGAAGAAACCTTTTAGGAATAACCATCGGTCTTTTAAGTACACCGTCAATCTTCAAGAGAATCCAGTAACTTCCAAGACTAATTGAATAACCAGAATCCCAGCAAAATGCGACAGGGTAAGTTTAGACCAGCGAGTGCAATGGTACGCAACGGTACCAATGATACGCAGTGGTACCAATGGTACCAATAGTACCGATGGTACGCAATGGTACCAATAGAACGCAATGGTACCAATGGTACCGATGGTACCAAATGGTACGCAATGGTACCAATGATACGCAATGGTACCAATGGTACGCAATGGTACCAATGATACGCAATGGTACCAATGGTACCAATAGTACCGATGGTACGCAATGGTACCAATGGTACCAATGGTACGCAATGGTACCAATAGAACGCAATGGTACCAATGGTACCGATGGTACCAAATGGTATGCAATGGTACCGATGGTACGCAATGGTACCAATGGTACGCAATGGTAACAATGGTAACAATGGTAGGCGATGGTACCGATGGTACGCAATGGTACGCAACGGTACCAATGGTACCCATTCATTTCATGTCAACGAAACAACAGATAATCTGGTATTTATTGTTCCATTTCTTCTAGGGTTAGATTACGTTTAGAAAAATAGTACTGTGAATACCACCAGGGATTACCGCCATCAAGATACGGCCGAGGCTTGACCAGCTTGACCAGCTCCGGGTACATCACTGCCACCGACGACATGATATTCTGCTCCTTCCCGATGAAGCGTCCTTCCTTCCGCATCAGTTCCATCGTCTCGTAATACCGCTTATCGTACATCCTCAGCGCACTGACATGTCCCCCGAAGATTGTGGCAGCCAGTCTGACGTCATACCGAAAATCCTTCAGTGGAAGACCGTTCGCGCCTAGTTTTCGGTCCTCGGCCATGAACGCGCCCATTTCCAGGAAGAACACTTTTTTAGTTCCCAGTAACTGAAGGGTCGTTTTGGTGTCGGGAAACGTCGTGACCAGTTTCGTTCTCTCGGCATCGCGGAAACATCCCGAATCGGTCCAGAGGAAGAAGTCCGAGTCGAAAACGTTGTCTTGAATGGATTTCATCAGGAAGTGGACTTTCTCATTCCACACCACGTAGACCTGTGGCGTCTGGTAGCCGTTCTCGTGGTCCATCCGATGTTGCTCCTGATACATTTTCATCCTGGAAGGTGACACCTTTTCATGGTGGATCAGGTTGGGAGCAGAACGAAACATTGTCGACCTTCACATTAAATTTCCACGAATTTCTTTTTCTAACGATTTCAGTCAATTTCTCTTTCTCTTAATTAGTTGTATACAAATAATTAACAGTTTGCTATCATCAGCGCTAAGGTTGTCAGAACTCGATTAAGCTTCCTTAAATTGCTCAGTTTAGCTTAGCGCTGAGGTGCATCGCTTTCGAATCGGGTAGTTTCCCTTTTCCAAGAAGCAAACAATCCTGCCTCTATAAAATGCATAAGAATGTTTAAACGTATGCACATACCTTTTCGCCTCAATTAGCTCCGAAAAGGGGATGACAATAATCTTTGTTCTATTGATGAACGGACCCCTCAGATCGGTCACACGAGCCACCGACGCTTCATCCGTGAAAACATAAAGATGGCACGGTATAGTGGGCAGGAAGTTGCCGATCCATTCGTCGTATTCGGTGCTTTTGTGCTTGGAAGGGATCTTGTAGTACGCGGTCACAACGGTCACCGGTCTGTCGAGACGGACCGTCCTCTGGTCACGGTTGATTACTAAAGACTCATCCTGCTTTTTCGGCGCGAAAATCCCCGGCAGATAGTACCGCATACCCTCCGACAGACGGTTCTCTGCAGCAGCCGACATTTCTCCCGGAGGGTCAGCGGTCAACGGTCGACCAACGGACGGACGGTCAACGGACGGACGGTCAACGGACGGACGGTCAACGGACGGACGGTCAACGGACGGACGGTCAACGGACGGACGGTGAACGGAGTAGTGAGTCAACATTAAAGTCAGAACAATAAATGACACTAGCGTGAGGAGAATTTTGGTCGTTGGTCGGAGGGGCTTGACGGTCCGCCATACTTGGGGAAGGTCTCCCGGTTTCATGTTAAAGAAAAGCGCAAGAATTATAGGATGTGAAAGGTGATTTGTGCGTACCATGCGCGTTATTTGCACCGCTTTGAGCTTCAAGCGAGTTCGCACTTGACATTTTTTTCAGCCGCACATATAATTAGTTGTCTGGCGCGAAAAAGACGGTCTGGTCACTTAGAATTCAGCTCAACCGTTTCACATGCTAGAGCCATATGGCGCAATTAGCATGCAGCCACTTCTTTGACAATATCCAAATGTTTTGACTTTCGAAATAGTTTCAGTAGACCAGAACTTGCACATTGGCCGTAAGGTACAAATGAGTGCAAAACCCGCAAATGATGCTTTTTTGAAACTTACGGTGGCACCCAACCGTTTCACCGACACTTCTCTCATTGTTGGGGACATCTGCATACCTTTAGCGCTTTCCTTCGCCATAGCTCGCTCTAAACTGGATAACCACACCAACTTCCGACTATCCTGAAATAGCATGAACGAAGAGTGGAGATGTTGCTACTCAGCCGACCGTCCGTCCATGCTTTCGACCCTCCGTTGGAAGTCCATCCGTTCATCCGTCCATCCGTCCATCCGTCCGTCCATCCGTCCGTCCTTCCATCCGTTCGTCCGTCCATCCGTCCGTCCGTCCATCCGTTCGACCGTTCGTCCGTCCGTCCGTTTGTTACAACGCCCATTCTCTTATCCGCTTTCCCGTTTGCTTGGCAGTCGTTCCCTTCGACTATCCGTCTGATACCCGTATACCCTCCGACAGACGGTTCTCTGCAGCAGCCGACATTTCTCCCGGAGGGTCAACGGTCAACGGTCGACCAACGGACGGACGGTCAACGGACGGACGGTCAACGGACGGACGGTCAGCGGAGTAGTGAGTCATTATTAAAGTCAGAACAAGAAATGACACTAGCGTGAGGAGAATTATGGTCACTAGTCGAAAGGGGTTGACGGTCCGCCATTTTTGGGGAAGGTCTCCGCGGTCTCATGTTAAAGAAATCGCATTTTTTTTGTGAGTTGTGAAAGATGATTTGTGCGTATTCATACGCGTTATTTGCTCCGCGTTCAGCTTCGAACAAGGTCGCACTTCGCATTTTTTTCAGCTGCATAAATAATGAGTTATCTCGGGCGAAAAAGATGGTCTGGTCACTTAGAATTCAGCTCAACCAATGCACATGCTACACCCATATGGCGCAATTAGCATGCATTAGGGTCTTCCGCTCATCTGTACTAAGCATCAAACCAGTCTCGTTTTTCCGTGCCATTAGGCTGCTTTTCCGCCCATTCATTCGTTCCTCCGTTCCTCCATCGGTCTCATCGCCAGTATTTAACCTCCCACTTCCCTTCTTCCACCCTTCCTCTTGCACTCCGTCCGTCCGTCCTGTATCTATGCGTCTTATCCTCCGTCCGTCGGTCCGTCGGTCCATCAGTCGGTTCGTCCGTAGGTCCGTCTGTAGGTTCGCAGGTCCGTCCGTCCGTCCGTCCGTCCGTCCGTCAATCCGTCGATCCGTCCGTTACAACGTCCGTTCTCTCTTCCGCTGTCCCGTCCGCTTGGCAGTCGTTTCCTTCGACTATCCGTCTGATACCCGAATGCTCCGTCGGTCATCCGCTCTTCCGTCCGTCCGGAACTCGTCCGTCCGGCATCTTGTCCATCCGTCTCAATGTCATCCTTTGCAAATACAATTCGGGTATACTGGTCATTCCATACGGTGTGGGATCATGTACACTGCCTGCCGTCCGTCTCCCGGTCCGTCAGTGAGTCCGTCCGTCGACTCCGATATCTGTCCTATCATCTATCCTGCCATGAAATTGTTCTATCCAATTTATTTCGCCGTTGTGGTACCAGACAATTTTTGTTGTCGGAATTTCAAAGTTTCAAATTACTGTGCGAAGTTCAATCGTTTCACTGTTAATCAATTGATTGACTGATTTTGTATTCACCACCTAAATAGGTCTTAATAAAAAAACATGTCCAAGTGATTCTGAATTCGGCACTTGAATAACTCCCCGAGTAAGGCCGAATTCCTACGAACTCCAAGCACAGTAACAAGTGAACAACTTGTTTAATCTTTTATTGACATGCTTAAGCTTGCTTCGTGGCCGCTGCCCAGCGCCCAGCGTCACAACATAAAATCACTGTCGTGTTCATCTCGTTTCCGTTCCCTTCTCCCTCTCGCGGCACTCATCAGTTACTAGCTCCCCCCTTAATAGAGGATTGCTCCTTCCGGCGATTTCTCGTTTAAACCTCGGCTATGAAAGGTGCAAATAATTGGTCCACACGGCGTTCGATTCTGTTGTCTGCATATTCACTGGTCTCAAACTCTTGACCGTGAAGCAGACGGTCTCCTCGACTTTGATTTTGACGTTAATTTAGAGACAGAATTCGGCTTTGATTTCGACTGCAAAGGGTCATAACAAGATCGACTGCCATCTTACTTGTTACTCTGGCAGGGACAAAGAAGCGTGCACTGGCATTGATCACAAACTGCGGTACGGCCAGCAACCGCGTCGTCTACGTGGCCGAACTTGCGCCACAGTTCCCGCTCGATTTGGGCGGGACCTGCGGAAAGCTCGGTCGGGTGGAGGAGGAAAAGTCCGCCAACAGTTACGGCTTTTATCACGCTTTCGAGAACGGGTAAGGGATTTCGAGACGAAACGCCCTCGTGGTTCAAATCAGAACACTCTACGGGGACGCATCGCCAAATATTCGTCAGATCTGGTCAAAGTAACTAAGTATTCTCGGTGTTAGGTCTACCACCCGGCAGTTGGGTAGTCAACAAGTTTATTAGACTGAAAGTAGAGATAGATAGAGAATAAAACTGTGAGAAAGGATAGAGCAAGTACAACTGCCTCTAAATCTAGTGAAACACATGATTACATCGTTAAGACCATAGAAATGATAGTAATTAGCGCACACATCAGAATAACATACAAGTAATTAGCTGTGGCAGCAGATTAGGGTTAATATGGTAGAAAGAGTTAATAGGAACGTTTAAGTGAACCGGCGTAAGTGTAATGTAAAACTGTAGCGTAAGGCCCGCTAAGTTTACGCTTACGACTGGATGTTTAAGAACTCGGCGTAAGGATCTGGGCTAAGGCGCAAGAACAGAACATTTCAAGGAAACCATTCAATTTGGTCAGGGCGAATTGTGAAACTTTCTTACTCCGTTCTTACGGCGAAACTTAACGCCCATTGCCCCTTACGTCAGGCAGTAGCGTAAGAAATTAACCGTAAGAGAGGCCACACCCTGTGCCTCATTCCTATTGGCCCGTGTCCTTAAGTTTACGCTTACGCCGACTGCTTAAGCGCTCCTTATAACTAAACATAGTCCTAGTGAGTAAACCAGGTGTAATGATTGGATGTGAGGACTTGTTGGGCGTGATCCAATATCGGCAGGAGTGTCCGGCAGTCTCGTGTGATTCTCACCGAATTCTCACTTGTTTCTAGCCAGAAAGTCCGGACAACTCTCGTGAGGAGCTGTCTCACCAATTCTTGCCCGATCTGGCGGCATCCTGAGCCAGTTCTAAACCAGATCGCCTGAGAACATGCTCTCTCACGTAGTCTGGTCAGACATTTTGGCGCTGCGGAACCAAACACACCTGGCATTGTAACAAGTAACATTACTTTAATTTAATTTAATTTAAACGAACCATCAACTGAAAAAATGTCAGTTTTTATAGCTCAAATAATTGATCATAGTAATATAATTTTACATATCTCACTGTGTGATATGACACTGATTTAGATTCTGCAAAGATTACGTAACCGAGAAGGCCAGTCGCGGTTACCGGATGGGATCACGTCCGATTATGTCCGGAATGGCGAAATATGAAGAAATATTTCCGCCGCATTCCTTCATCAACGCGAAGGACTTTTCCCTCTCCGAAACAGCTCGCACGGTATTTGATCTACCTCTCCAGCAACTTCCCCGCTAACGAGGAGTCCTTTGAGTGGCGCTACCATCCAGAACCCTTGAATGCCCGGGTTGGAGCGTACAATCCGCCACAGAAGGACGCTTGTAGATTGTGTGAGCTTTTGCAATCGCCGGAGCTTGTGCAAAGACGGTACGAGAATATGGATGATCGGTGGATCACCGAGACCGGATGTTAACGCCCATATTACAACGGCCGTGGAAAGTCTTGTCTGAATAAGAACAACGGTGGAGGTGTAGAAGAACAACATCATCTAACTTGGTTGAAATGTTATTGAACATGATAGTTTAAAATGTAGACAGTGAATGAGCCAGAATGAAATTGGATTGAAAAACGTCGATAAAAAAGGTTACTCGAATTCCCAGATTGTCTGCAATTGTCTGCATGTCTGTATCTGTCTGCCTACGTGCCTGTCTGCCTGTCTGCCATTGTCTGCATGTCTGTGTCTGCCTGCCTGCCTGGTTGCCTGCCTACCTGCCTGCCTGTCTGTCATTGTCTGCATGTCTGTGTCTGCCTGCCTGCCTGCCTGCCTGCCTGCTTGATTGCCTGCCTGTCTACCATTGTCTGCATGTCTGTGTCTGCCTGCCTGCCTGCTTGCCTGCCTGCTTGCCTGCTTACTTGCCTGCCTGCTTGCCTGCCTGCCTGCCTGCCTGCCTGCCTGCCTGCCTGCCTGCCTGCCTGCTTGCTTGCCTGCCTACCTGCCTGCCTGTTTGCAATTGTCTGCATGTCTGTGTCTGCCGGCCTGCTTTCTGGGACATCAAATATATTCAGATCAGAACAAACAAGACATCGATATGGGTACGGGGAATCGAGCATTCGAGGAGAGAACAAAATCCGGTCGAAGTCCCCGTGCAAACTAAACTGCACTAGCACGCAAACTACGCATCACAAATGAAAAAGAGACATTACATTGATGGCTACATTGTATTCATCAACATTGGCGCCGCAAGCATTGCCCACAGAGGTGAGTGTGAAGCCCACGGACACGGAGCACACTGCAGCGTCTTCAAATCTTGACAAGCCCTCTCCATACAGTCACTTCGTTGCCTGTCCTTGCCATGGGGGTGTTTCGTTAGAAACAAGTTTAAAAAACAACGCCGGAGTCGGACTAAAAAAATCACGCTTAGCAGTCGAAAAATCTGCACGATCCTCTCACAGTGCATGTGCCACAACGGAGAGAGAGGTGCGCTGCTTGCTGTGTCTGTCTCTGTGACTGTCTCGCTGGTCTAGACATCTGGCAAAAATGTTGCGCTAACCGAGTCAAGCCATTACACTCGTCTGGCGCATAGCTGTTATACAGCCCCGAGTTGAAGTGCTTAATTCGGTCAGCGCAAAGTTTTTGCCACGTGTCTGTCTCTCTGTCTCTCTGTCTGTCTGTCTGTCTGTCTGTCTGTGTGGCTGTCTCTCTGGTCTAGACATGTGGCAAAAATGTTGCGCTAACCGAATCAAGCCATTACACTCGTTTGACGCATAGCTGTTATACAGCCCCGAGTTGAAGTGCTTAATTCGGTCAGCGCCAAGTTTTTGCCACGTGGTGTATGACGATTACGTCAAGGACTCAAGACCCGGACATAAGTTCTGACATCAACAACTACGCGCCACACAGCAAACCGACCATCTGGAAACTTGCTGAACCTAAAATTACACAGAATTTCCTTTTACTTTATTTATTACTATTGTCACGATCATTATTGTCTCTCGCACCTGTGAATATTTCATCTTTTTTCTGTATCGCTGTAATAAAAAGCCCGTCTTTAGCCCCTTTAACATCGTATGTCTGTGGCTGTTGCCTGTGAGTGACGACGCGGAGGAAATGTTTTCCCCTGCACTCGCGCATTAATTCCACGTGCATTAATTTCTTCCACTCGGGCATTGATTCCTTCCACTCGGGCATTAATTCCTTCCACGTGGATTTAAATAACGCTGACCAGTTTATTTTACCTGTGTTTTTCTTCGGCCATTTTGCCCCCCCCCCCGAATTGTTTTCCACCGGGGTGAACTTCCATGATGGAATTGCGAATATTCCTGATCGCCTTATCTGTTGCGGCGGCGGTGTTTGACGTGGGCCAGTGTGAGAGGAATGCAATGAAAGATGATGAGAATTCAGATGAAGAAGATGTGATTGCCATGTGGATGCCCTTTATCAACGCCACCACCGAGGATGAGTACCATTGTATGGGCGTGGATGTGGCCTGGGACAGTCGATATATCAGTAAGTTCTGTGGGAGTTGATTTGAATTGGATTCCGACTGAATTCAAATGGGAAAAATGGACGTGGAAAAAGAAACGTTTTTGATGCACAAAAATAGCTAATCAGCCAATCAACCGTTAAACACTCGTAGGCATTCTGCAAGTGGCGTCAATCAATCAATCAATCATCCGAATGCCTCAATGAATCAATCAAGCAATGAATCAATGAATCAATCAAGCAATCAAGCAATCGGTCGTTTATAATTAAATCAATCAATCAATTGATGATTTTTGATTTTTGATTTTGCAGCGAAATATGTTCCGCATGCTTCGCAAAAATCGGTCCATCACATCCTCATCTACGGCTGCTCCAATCGGATCACGAAAGAGTCCAGTAGCGGCGCGTGGAAATGCCTCAACGACCATCCCATTCAGGCGGCCTGTGGCGGGGCCAGCAAATTTTTGTACGCGTGGGCGAAGGACGCTCCCGCCTTGGAACTGCCGGCCGGTGAGAGAGAGACAGAGAGAGACAGTTTTTTGCCAGGCGTGTAATTCATTGATTGGTTGATTGGGCCTTCGTCTCCTATTTGCCTTTATATGAGACTGATTGATTGATTGATTGAAATGAAATACTCCTATTATCTTTATATCTGTCTGATTGATTGATTGATTGATTGATTGATTGATTGATTGAAATGCTCCTATTTGTCTGTGTATCTGTCTGATTGATCGATTGATTGATTGATTGATTGAAATGCTCGTATTTATCTTTATATCTGTCTGATTGATTGATTGATTGATTGATTGAAATGCTCCTATTTGTCTGTGTATCTATATGTGCGATTGATTGATTGATTGAAATGAAATGATTTGAATTGATTTCGTTTGAAACTAATTACTGTTTCCCTTTTTGAGATGTGGGTTTCCATATTGGCACGCAGACAGCCGTCAAGGGAATCTTCATCCAGGTGCACTACAGCACACTCGTGCAAAACGACAATTCCGGCATTTCGCTCATCCTTTCCTCGAAGCCGCGCAAGTACGCCGCCGGTATTATGCTGCTCGCCGGTGGCGGCCAATACATTCCACCCCACGAGCCAGGTGAAGCACACGCATACTTCGCTATTGTCTCACCAAGTTTCGATGGCAATTTCGACCCCAGGAGGAATGTGTTGTGCTTCTTGTTTGTGTTGCAGTTGTCAATGTCAACGTTATCTGCAAGTACCAAGAGGACGTGGTGCTCCATCCATTCGGTTACCGCACTCACGCACACAGCCTTGGAGTAGTCATTTCCGTGCGTTTATAAGCGCACCCATCTGTCTGTCTGTCCACCTGCCTGCCTGCCTGCCTGCCTACCTGCCTACCTGCCTGCCTACCTGCCTGCCTGCCTGCCTGCCTGTCTGTCTGTCTGTCTGTCTGTCTGTCTGTCCACCTGTGTGTCTGTCTGTCTGTCTGCCTGTCTGTCTGTTTGTCTGTCTGTATGTCTGTCTGTCTGCCTGTGTATCTGTCTGTCTGTCTGTCTGTCTGTCTGTCTGTCTGTCTGTCTGTATGTCTGTCTGTTTGTCTGTTGACTTGGCTGCGTCCCTTTTTTTCAGGGCTGGTACATGAAGCCGGAGGACCAGGCGGCCCGGAAGTGGACACTCATGGGCAAGCAGAGTCCTCAAAATCCGCAGGCGTTTTACAAGATGGACGCGGCGCACAACATCACAACCGGAACCATTTTCGTAGGTCTTAGTGTGTGTGTGTGTCTGTGTGTGTATGTTTTGGATAAAAGACGCTACCGACGCGACGCATCGTGGATGATTTCCATTATTACCGCCCTCTTCGTTGAGTTCATGCTTGATTTCGGTATCTTTGAAAAGGGTGCAAGATGCGTGTACAACTCAACGGAGCGTGAAACGGTGACGTTGATGGGGCCGACTCATAACGACGAGATGTGCAACTTCTACATGATGTATTACGCGGACCGGGCAACCAACAGTGGTGCGCCTTTATTTGTCTGCCTGCCTATCTGCCTGTCTGCCTGTCTGTCTGCCTGCCTGTCTGTCTGTCTGTCTGTTTGCCTGCCTGTCTGCCTGTCTGTTTGCCTGACTGTCTGTCTGTCTGGATGTCTGTCTGACTGTCTGTC
>LRSR01004516.1:0-10860 GCA_001579985.1 Hypsibius dujardini
AGTATGTCACATGTCACATGTCACATGTCACCTGTGAAGTATGTCACATGTCACATGTCACATGTCACCTGTGAAATATGCCACATGTCACATGCCACTTGTGAAATATGTCACATGTCACATGTCACATGCCACTTGTGAAATATGTCACATGTCAAAGGTAACCTGTGAACTGATAAATTTGTTAATTGGTTTTGCCATTGCAGTTGTACTAATTTCCGTTCCCCGCCCTATTACTCGTAATTTTCTGGTACAACTAATATATATACTGTGTGTAGTTGTGCATAGCTATCGCATTTTAGGAAATACGTTGAAATATGTGGACGTTTTTAACATTTCAGGTGGAAAGCAGAAAAATGGGATGGGACCACGGCGAAATAGTAAGAAGACCGCTTCAATTTATTTAACTTAAATTAATTAAGCGATACCACGCCCTGACTGCTCCTAGTCAATTACTAGTATCTATTGTTTTACATTTCCAGGCTTGGATCAGTATGGATGTCCCGCAAAATTCTCTAGGACCCCTGTTGTGGCAAATGCACGACACTAATGATGAGGTAAAGATCAGCATGAATCATTCAGGCATATTTACATGATTGGTGACATTGGTGGCATTGGTGGTGGCATGGGTGGCATTGGTGGTGGCATGAGTGGCGTTGGTGGCGTTGGTGGCACTGGTGGCGTTGGTGGCACTGGTGGCACTGGTAGCACTGGTAGCACTGGTGGCACTGGTGGCACTGGTGGCACTGGTGGCACTGGTGGCACTGGTGGCACTGGTGGCACTGGTGGCACTGGTGGCACTGGTGGCATATCGGAAAACTAAAGCCGAAAAGAATACGCCTAAAAAGGCTCTGCTGGTTTTTAGATAGCATTGGCTTCCTTTCGGTCGGTTTTTAAGCTGGAATCGTGTGCTCGTAAACCAACCGCCAAATACGATGCGCTTCTGGAAGAGTTTCGCACCCAATCGGAGCGAATCTACAACGTGACCTTTGCTCCCAACGCGGGGGTATGTAAAACACCGTTCATTGCAGTTCAGTTGGCTCTGAGAACAGTGTTGGAAATGACCCCAACGCGAAATCATGGGATGATTCCTTGCACTTACGACTAGAAGCACTCTACAATATACAGTACATATTTTCGAATAACAAGAGCGCACTTGAAAATGACACTAATTTTATTGAACGTATTTATGACTTATCTTTATATATTTATATATTTACTTGGAATTTAAAATACGTATATCCTTTCTCTCTGTAAACATCCATATCCGCTTTGCTTTCCGAATAAGTGATCTGACATTAGAAACTTCAAATATATTGGAAAGACTTAATACAGTCTCAACCTTAAAAAGCGCACCACGAACGGATTTAGCTCGAACTTTCAAAATCGCCGAAATATGTTTCGATAATCGACATTCCGTTTAGCCCAGCGAATATGTCTTTGCTGCCTACAGCGCTGTGATGTCACTGGCCCAAGTAATTGCCCTTCTTGCAGACTCCCTTCTAATTTGTATTTCAGTTTTATTCAAAGCACACCTCTGCAATGGGTTCATGCGGTTTCAGGTGTTGGTTCAATCGCTAAACGCCTCAAACAAAATCGGCAATGGACGCGACATTGCGCAGCGTTTCCTCAACACGACCTTCGACGATCCGGCTGCTGGGGACATGTTCGTAGACGATGCTGGCGAGCGACAGCGACCGCTGTGCCTCGCAGATTTCGATATGGAATTTCGAACTTTTCGGGTTGGTCTCTGCCGTCTCAAACATTTGGCTTTCAAAAAAGTGTGTGACCTCACGCTGAGTGAAAACTCATCGACACAGGAAGTGCTGAGTTACCTGAGAGGCAAATCGCTCAACGAAATTGACCGGGTGGGGAATAATTCAATCGATTGGTCTACTCCGGATGGAAAACCGCCACCGAACGAACCTTTCTGCGGTTTCCGGAACGAGAAGTCGGCATGCAGAGACCAGGGTAAGCCATTGAAGCTTGGTAAGCCATTGAAGCTTGGTAAGCCATCAAAGCTTGGTAAGCCATTGAAGCTTGGTGAATTATTAAAAATTCGATAACTGCGCTGCTGAAGATGTCTTTAAAATCAAATTCAACTCTATGTATTATTTCAGGGTACATCGTTAATATCGCCGCTATTTTGACCACACTTGCTTGCTGTTTAATCATCGCTGGGACCGCTCTAACCTACCGGTACTTGTGTGATTCAAATAAAACCCATTAGAAAGCAACATTTTGTCTGATTTTTTTGGCTGGTTTTCCGCTAGGAGGAACAGGATTGATCCAGATTGGTGGAGAGTGGCGCAAAACCACTTGAATTCCATGGAGTGTCAACTCATCAGTCGCTAAATAGACTAAAGCGTCAAAAAGTGGAAAAAAAACGACTCAACTGCAGCGTAGAAGAGTCGATGTTTTCCTCTGAGATTGATAATTATGCACATCCCACCATATCTCACATCCCAATTAGCATGATCTCTTGTATCTGTTAGGGCTGGCTAATAAGCAACCCTAAGAAACCGTTACCTCCTGAAATAAAATATTCTGTTCCGAAGTATTGAAAATTGAATCAGGACTGTTGCTGCATCTAATTATAGATCAGGCAGGACTGCTCTACACCTAAAGACAGGATCGAGTGCAAAAGTGGGGCGCGATTGCCATTCCGTTACAGCCATTCTTCGCCCATACCTCACCCCTTCTCACGTTTGACAGGAAAGGACGATTGCGGCCGTTGCTCTCCAGTGCACATCACCGGACAAAGCAGTTAGTTTATTAGTTTACCCAGACCTTTAGTTTACCCAGACCTAGAGGATGAGTCCCATTTTTGACTTAGGGGAAGGAGCAGGGTAGGTACGGACCTTAACCCTTTAAGTTGTGGTCGAAACAGTGGAACCCCTAACTCTAAGATGCCTCTCAGTGAGGATTGTACAGCCTGGAAATTAGTAACCTGTACTACGGTGTATGACCTCCAATCTGCAGTACACGTGTGCTATACAATTGCATTGCCGGTTACACACGTCACCATGAATAAAAAATGCCAGATTAATAACCAATGCAAACCTAAGTTGTTGTTGCTGATCATTGCTACCATGGGGATCCGGTGAGGTCGTCGCCCTTGTTGGCAGCCCATTCATGGCGTGTGGCAGCGAGGACCCAACGCGGTAGTATAACAAGGTAGTTCTCGCTAACTTCGACATACTGCTATTATATCGTGCACTCTATGCACGGCATAGACAATATCGTGCACTCTTTGCACGGCATACAGGCAGTCAAAAAATAAGCAAAGTTTAGTGAACTTGTGATTGCACGCGGAAGGCGGAAAAACTTCTACACCATAATGTGAACTGTCACTTCGGGTTCTGCACACAGTTCGCTACGCGTTTCGTCGTCGATACTAACACATCGCACAGTAGGCGACAGAATTTGATCTAACGGAGGGTTCCGGAAATGGGCAAAAGGGGCGGGGCAGGGGTAATACTTGAACAATCAACCAATCAACTCCGCTCCGATTGCTCTGGAGCTCCGCTGGTTGATTGGTTGATTATCCCTGCCCCGCCCCTTTTGCCCACTTCCGGGACCCTCCATTAAATTAAATTCTGTTGCTTACTGTAAGACAAACGTCTGGTGACCTCACGAGAAACATCATCCACCAAAATGTGCAGTATATTGTGCAATCAACAATTAATCCTCACAATGCTTGTGCAGCCAGTTGACTAACCGTTTTAAAAATAATGCCCAGATATTATACATCCATTTCCATGTTTTCATGTTGATTGGTGTGACATTACTACTCATTCCTGCAAAATTGTGCAATACCCTGGCACGTTATGTGTAAGATGATTTTGTTTTACGGGAAAGCGAAAATGCAGACCGGTAACCTGGATTAGTTGAAAATGCAGCCAAGCTCCCTTCACCACTGAGTATCAAATTATCCATGTGATGTGATGTGAGACGGACCAAGTGGAATTATATATCAGCAATACGAAAACATCACTGTTTTAGTTTCAAGTAATTGGGAAAGAGGAGTTTACGGTGACGTGTAATCAGTGGCGCGCCGAGCTTTAGTTTGAGGGGGCGTGTTATTTTTTTATTATTATTTTTTTTTATTGTATAATAAATATTTCCGATAGAACGTAAGGGGGGACCCTTAGGGCACTTTTTTTACTTTCGAGGGGGGTTTTAGATCAACAAAACACCCCCCCCCGTCGGCGCGCCCCCTGATGGCGTGATGGGCGTCAACCTGATGGATGAGTCGGCGGATGACTCCGATCACATAACCGGTTCGCTGTGTTCCGAAGAAAGATTACCATTCGATGATGTGATTTCCTAAATCACGTGCTACACGAATCACGTGCTACGTGAATTCATGTTTCAAATCAGTTGTGACGACTACGCCCGGAACGAAGCACCCAGCGGCGTTCGGGGAAATGGACCGAAATTAAAGTCACCCTTTATCAGAACCTATAAAAACAAGATAGATTCCCGTTTAATTAAAAGATATCAAATTATGGCTTGCCGCTGCACTCGCAAATCAAATTACTTTTAGTTCCGGTTTTAGGCACTCACACTGACGGATACCGCTGACATTTGCCGCATCAGATTATTATGCGGAGGAGAAGCAATATTAACGTCTTCATCTTAAGCAGTGCCAATTCAGGAGTGAAATATCTTCTTAAAAGACTTACGAGCTCTACATTCATGGGTCCTTCGAGGGCAATCTGGGTCCTCCCCACGGTCCTCTTCCATGGAATACTCATAACACTCTGCTCGGGGATGATGCTGGCGCCCAATATGACATTGTTGGTGTACGGCCTCAAAGGTCACGCATTTCTTCAGGGCTTATCGAATACTGCCCCGGGATTCAATTTGGGAGTGCGCGACGCGATGAAACACTTTGCTGGCAGCTTCCAGCTGTCCCTCGTCTACATCCCCAACAACAACATGCTGATCTGCGTGGACACGGGAGCGTATTTCGATCTGGTTTCCCAGTACTACTACACGTCAGGGATCGCAGCTGGATCCCGAAATTCCTCGATCGCCATCATTGTTCCAGGTGAAATCGATAGTCGTGAGATGAGATTGCCAGGATTCGCATTGGGGTTAATGATTCGATCACCAATTACTAGGTTGCGATGAGTCCACGACGTTGCCACAACTTGGTCGTGGTATGTCATATACAGCCCATGAAATTCCCGTAGTCGGCACGAGACCTGGATTGTTTTTCAGAATGGAACATCCTCGTCCTATCCACGTGAGAAACTAGCGTGAGATGTACCAATACAGAGGTTAAACCACTGGATGGTGCTCAGTGACCCGTATTCACATCTGTACAGGGCGCCTTACCTGACTTCCAAATCTCATAAATCAAATCGAGCATGTTTTGAAAAATTTGAAGTGAAATTGTACACGCGGAGATTAATTAAAAACCGATCACTATCAAGTGGTTTAACCTCTGTACTGAATAGAACTTAGTAGAACTAAGTTCTATTCAGTACAGAGAATGGTTAACTAGGTCTGTCGTCCGTCCGTCCACCCGTCCACCCGTCCGTTCGTCCGTCCGTCCATCCGTTCGTCCGTCCGTTCACTGGCTATTCATTCAGCCGTTGTCCGTTGTTTGACCGTCTATCCAACAACGGACGGACGGACGGACGGACAACATGGACAATAGGGCTAAACAAACAACAAGGGTAAAACAGACATACCAATATATACATGGGGGAGGGGTAAATAACCGGGGTGCTATTGGGCCCCTATTGATGTATTCAGGGAGGGGTGAAATAGCCGGGGTTCTATTGGGCCCTTAGGGGGGGAGGGGTAAAATAGCCACTTCGTATAGCTAATATTCATAGCTCACTCATGAATAATAATTCCCAGTGTTGTTATTTGGTTCCGCATTTAGAGGCCCAACGTTTTCCAACCTCCGGGACAGAACACTGTTTCCGACTACCGTGGCACTGGGTGCAATCCAATACGAGATTTACGGAGTGTTTTTAGTCCGACTATGCGCCAAGTTCAACTGGACGTCTGTGGCCTTGATATACGATATCTCGGGAACTCGCGTGGCGTTTAACTTGATCGTGGCCTCACGTATTCAAAGCTACCTTCGGCGCTCTGGGTCGGTCCTGCAACTGCATTCCTTCCCGCTGGATTGCCGCGTGGGAAGGAAGGAAGTTGACTACGGCGAGATTCTGACCGAGGTTACGGGAGTGAGCCGAAGTGAGCGTGCCATACAGTATAATGGGGCAAAGTCAAGAATTCAAACGAGGAATCGGGCCTATTCGTTTTTGCGAGTCATTGATAATGCCTCTCACTGCCAGGTTCATCAAAAGACCCTCTCTAGATTAACTCAAAATTTTACGATTGACATTTTTATTTTCAGTCGATTGGCGTGAGCAGAAAAATTTGTCGCAGTCAAAGGGCGGAGTCACGGGTCATCCACTCCGCCCCCTGACTTAAATTTTTTTTTCTGCTTATTTTACGGCAAGTTTAATTGGGATTGGACAACGTCAAAAAATACTTTTGATTTTTCGATGAATTGAGAAATGAGTGGCGTTACAAGTGTGGCCATGAATAAGCCAAGAATTGACCGGATTCATCGTGTGCTCGCCTATTGTCCGTTGAAAGACGATGAGTTTTAAAGATGATGAGTTCCCTTTGATATCTTTTCATACGTAGTTGTGTTGATATCCGTTCCGCATCCGATGACACGGAATTTCCTGGTAAACGCCGCAGAACACTGCAGAATTAAAAGCTCTCTGCAGAAAATGCATTTTTGGCGCTGAAACATGTTGACGTTTCCAGGTCAAGAGCAGTGAATTGGGTTGGAACCATGGCGAGATTGTGAGACACCTTGATGTTTTGGGATAGTGCCGTGTCAGATGTTTAGTGATGAATCAGTGTTCTCTGATTGATTACAGACTTGGATTAGTTTGGACGTTGCGCAGGGGCCCTGCGGAAGCCTAGCATGGCAGATGAACGACGGAAGTGACGAGGTAACGTAACGAGATGACGAGGTAACGTAACGAGGTGACCATGTAACGTAACGAGGTGACCAGGTAATGTAACGAGGTGACGAGGTTACGTGACGAGGTGACGAGGTAACGTAACGAGATGACGAGGTAACGTAACGAAATGACGAGGTAACTTAAAAGCCTGATATCATCGAAGCCCGCTATAGGATTTTGTTTGTTTCGGTCTACTCTTCTTTCACTGTAAAAATAGGCAAAATAATATTTTCATTTCTAAATCTTGGACTTGCAGCAAAAATTTTTTTTTTAAAACTGACGTCAGGCCTTGTTGTTTTTAGACAGCACTATCCGCTTTGCGGTCCGTCTTCAAGCTCGAAATCTGCACTCGTGCTCTTAATGACGCATTCTATGCTCTAGCGAAAGAATTTCGAACTCAATCGGAGCGGCTTTATAACGTGACCTTTCCCTTAAACAGTTCAGCGGTAAGTATTGCCCGTGCGCACAACCATAGAGTAACTGAATCGGCTTTTTGCCTGCGCCTCTGTAGATGTGCTCACGGTCGTTAAGTTTCTCCCTGCTCTCCTCTGAAAACTGATGATAAGAATTGGGACGTCCGTCTGTTTGCTCAGCAATCTGTGCATAAATAGGAGCGAGAGAGGAAATCCGTCCTACTAAAACTGGTTTAATTGAAAGAATTCATTAAGTGCTGCCATTACGTTGCGCTAGTTTTTAACTTTCAAAATGCCAAACTACCGTTCTGTGAAAGGATGCGTTAATCGTATTGATGGAGATCATTCAATGCATTCATTTCCCCAAGATCTCACCTTGAGACATAATATTTTTTCATGACAGGATGACATTTTTTTCATGACTGATCTTGTATCATGCACAGACGCTGCGTACACAAACCGATCTTCCCTTTCCTAGAAGCAACGCTAACAACCGTGAGAGCATCTACGAAGGCGCAGGCAAGAAGCCGTGTCTGTGTCACAGACAGCCGATTCACAAGGGGCTCTCCCCCCCACTCTGTGACCCGAAATCTCTTACTTCAACTGCATTTCATGAATGCGTAAGGATGTAAGAAAGAGAGACCGTGTCTGTGTCACAGACAGCCGATTCACAAGGGGCTCTCCCCCCCCCCACTCTGTGACCCGAAATCTCTTCAACTGCATTTCATGAATGCGTAAGGATGTAAGGAAGAGAGACCGTGTCTGTGTCACAGACAGCCGATTCACAAGGGGCTTCCCCCCCACTCTGTGACCCGAAATCTCTTACTTCAACTGCATTTCATGAATGCGTGAGAATTTTTTCTTGCTTTTTCCGTTGAGAAAAGTTTCCCGTTTAAAAACTTGTATTTTTAAAAAATCAAAAACTCTTTAAAGGTGGTACATAGAGGGCGCTACGTATGTTACCACAATTTATGTTGATTGATTGTTAAATTATGCTGTTCGACCGTATTCTAGCATTGGCAACAGCTAACAGCGTGAGATGATGATGAAATGATGATATTTTGACCAGATTCAACTGTCAATTAACATCAACCATATTTGTACTATAAAATTGTATAATACAATGGGCTAAAAACTTCGCTAAAGTGAAATAAGTTGCGCTGACACAAAAACTATTTAATAACTGAACACTCGCATCGAAATTCAATCCTTTCGAAGTTTTCTATACTTATTGCAAATTCAATTAATCAATCGACAATGTCCTAGGGATTCTTCGCATGCATAATTTCAAACTTTTTTGCTTTCCTCCAAATACATCAATCAATCGAAGCGGCATATGACGCCGTCTATGTACCACCTTAAAAGAGTTTTTGATTTTTTAAAAATTCAGGTTTTTGAAAACGGGAAACTTTTCTCAACGAAAAGAGCAAGAAAAAATTCTCGCGCATTTATGAAATGCAGTAGAAGTAAGACATTTTGGGTTACAGAGTGGGGGGGGAGCCACTTGTCAGTTACTCCTTGGTACAAACGGTTGTTGCGCCCTTCTTGTGCAAGCTGAAACAATGAGACTGAGAGTTGCTGCTGTTCCTTTATAGTCCAACGAATTCGCCGTCAGCGCTTACGTTGCAGTGACGACACTGGCCCTGGTATGGCGCCCGTCCAAGGCTTCGTTTTCTTTACTAACATAATAATAATAAATGGGGAAGCACATACGAGAGCGTGGTTTTAGGTATTAAATGAGTCGCTCAATGAGCTACGCCACTTCGGCAACGGTTACGAGATTACACAGCGCTTTTTGAATCGGACATTTCACGACTCCGCGTTTGGGGACGTTTACGTTGATGCCGCCGGCGAGCGTCAGCTGCCAATGTGCCTGTCGGATTTCAATTTGGAGTCGCGAACTTTTCAGGTAAACATGAGGGAGGACGTGGAGGGTGAACCATTTTTAGTCATCCTTTTTTGGGCCCCTTTTCAATTCAATTAGCAATTCTCTAGATTCTAAGCAGAGTGACGAGGTAATGGGTAGTAATAGGCATGTTAATGTACAGAAAAGGTCAGGAAGGGCTAAGGGGCTCAAAATAGGAGCCAAGAAGAGGTGCCTACGACATGGGGCACCCTTCTCTCGTGCGAAAATTGACTTGTATCAGATACATGGTCCGATACAAAAACGGATATCCGATACATGATCCGATACAAAAAACGGATATCCGATATATGATCCGATACAACTTATTTGAGGCATTTTCGCACGAGTCTAGCATTGCCTGAAACATTTATATTTGACAAACTCACTTTTTGGAATTATTATGAACTTCCTCGTTTTTGCTAGGAGGTGATAAGTTTACTCAGAGGCCAATCATTGGATGGTCTGCAATCGGTTAAGAACAGATCTATCGACTGGGCTACTCCGGACGGTCAACCAACACGAAATGAACCCTTCTGTGGATTCAAAAACGAAAATCCCGCTTGCCGAATCCAAGGTAAGTTAATTTCAGTATATTTGAATTGGCAATAATAATAAAAAGAACTAAAATGTGCAAACTAATTCGTTGTTTAGTCAATTTAAAATGATTCGCTAAGAATTTCTAAATCATTTCTTTGATGAAAGTATCGTATAGTCCAGTTTTAGTTGGATTTAGTTGACTGACTGAAATTTTCCTAATTTTGCAATTCCTATTTTTAGTAACTAAACTTCTCTTGATTAGTTTGTTTTGGTCAACTATAAAAACTTAAGTCGAGTGATTAGTTTAAAAAACGTTTTAGTTTAGTTTTAGCTAAGTTGTTTTAGTTTTTTTGTTTTGTTTTGTCTGCGCTAGAAGCAATTCAGAAACGCGCAGTACGGAATTGAACAAATCTAGTTGGGAATATTGTAGGTCACATAAGAAACGTTGCAGCCACTGTGACTACACTTTCAGTCTGCCTGATCCTCGCGGGAACAATCCTTCTGCATCGGTACATTTCTCGATAAGCAATCACCAACTAAACAGTTGATTTACTAAACACAATCATGCTCCATGTTGGAAATAATGAACAATTTTGTGTAGTACGGTCGCACGAAATCCCAACTGGTGGAAATTGGAACAAATGGAACAACTGGAACAGATGGATCAGCTGGAACAACTGTAACAACTGGAACAAATGGAACAACTGGAACAAATGGAACAAATTGAACAAATTGAACAAATTGAACAAATAGAACAACTGGAACAACTGGAACAAATGGAACAACTGGAACAACTTGAACAACTGGAACAACTTGAACAAATGGAACAAATGGAACAAATGGAACAACTGGAACAACTGGAACAAATGGGACAATTGGTTCAATGATGCAGCAGACTCTTCTGATGGAACAACTGGAACAACTTTCTCAGCGATGCAGCAGACTATTCCGACGCATCTTGCTGTTAACATTTGGTCATTTTTACGCTCTGAATCAT
>LRSR01004519.1:0-57500 GCA_001579985.1 Hypsibius dujardini
ACGGCCCAAAAAATCAATCAATTGCAACTATACTCTCTTTACTGTGTGTGGTCTCAGTTGATTGATGTCTTTTTTATTTCTTCAAACGAACGCGAAAATGTTCAGCCGTTGTAAAGATTGATTCATCGATTGATTCCAAAAATGCCATCTTCAAAGCCTCCCACCCCTGTCCCAATTTTACATAAAATTGTACTTTCCCTGTTTTAGAAAAGTTTTATATTTTCGTTGTTCGAATTTAAGAGAAAATCTATAATTTTTCCCGGTTTGTCTGTTCCGATTAAAGTAGCTTATTTCGTAAAGCGTGCGTTCCACTTAACGGCCCTTGTTCTTCGTCAAGAAATCGTGCCACAGCTGTATGTGTGTGTACACACACACCGCTCGCCAGACAGTTCGCTCTTTATTGTCGGGTTGACAGCTTTACGACAACTGATAACAAGTTAACAACCCAAGGAATATATAAAATTACTCCTGATGCTCTACGGCGTATGTGATGTTGGCTGCTCACACGCGCCTCATTCGGGTCCCACCAACGCGTGGGGGAGGACCCCCAAGTCAGGGAGGACCTAGCCGTGCAGAAAAATCAGATGGCTCATTTAAATTTCCCATGTTTGTGACTTCATCCAGAAATAGATAATTTTACTCATTGGTGATTCCCATCTCATACCCCATCGCTTCGCGAGCACAGCGAACGGGAGCGGGCAGCGCGTGCAACCAGTGCCGGAACCGACGGACAGACAGAATAATCGGCCTGTGTGTGTGTGTGTGTGTGTGTGTCTGTGTGTGTGTGTGTGTGTGTGTGTGTGCGTGTGTGTGTGAGCTGGTGAGGTCGGAAAGGCAAAAAGCGAAGATGTGTTTGATTGCCGAATAATAGGTGGCGCTTGGATGGGGTAGACGAACACCTGTGGCATTGAAATGAAATGTGTTCGCTCTATGACCCGATTCCGCCACTTAAGATTGGTTAGAGAAATGAAAGTGCTCCACTGTTTTCGGCTCGATAATGTTGCATCGCAAAACGTCTGCGTCGTTTCGATATCCATCACCAGCGGCGGATCAACGGAAAACGAAGATGCAGAACAATTGGAGCAATGTGCGGGACAGTCGCAGACGAACTTCAAATGCCTTGAGAAAAAAAATGAAATACCATTCTGCCGATTATTGGCTGACACGGATTGTGCTTTTTTGATTTACGCTTCGTATATTGAAATCGCTCTAGATTAAACCAAACAAACCAAACAGAATGACACCAGAATGGCGTCTGGGGATGCCTGGGCGATCTATCCTGTTTCTGGCGCTTTCAGGTGACGATTGGAGTGATCCCCTATGTCGGATGTGTAATTGCGGTAATAACCATCCAACTTTTGTTTTATGTTTCGTTTAGGTATTGTATGCGCCGGAGTAACAGTTGCTGAAGATAAGCTTTCTCATGCGGCTAACATTGTGAGTCCGTCGCTCATTACCTTACTTTACTCATTACCTTACTGTATTCATTACCTTACCGTATTCATTAGCTTACTGTATTCATTAGCTTACCGTATTCATTAGCTTACCGTATTCATTAGCTTACTGTATTCATTATCTTACCGTACTATCTACTAATGTAAGTTTTACACGATTTATTTTGTGCCTGCAGACGACTGCACCGATTCCAAAAAAGTTCATCCCATCCATAATAGCAGCGAGAGTGCCGCAAAGGGGTAGCAGCATCGACGCCAACTCTACGGGGGAATCCGACAAACCGAAAGTCGTTGTCACCCGCCAAGAGAGCTCCGATATCAGTGACGACCAACAGCTGACCAACTACCTGCCCGTGACAACAAAGGGTCGGCGGCGAGAGGCTATCACCACAGCGAAGAAGGCTACAACCACACCAGCGCCAGTTACTCATGAAAACTTAGAGCTCGCCGGTGGCAAGTCGCCGAAAGAGGCGGGCGGTTTGCCCGGGTCGAACAATCCCGTCGTGGACGATAACTCTCAACTGGGTAAGGTCCGAAACGAAATCCCTGTTCGATTAGCGTACAGTTTAAACGGTGAAGCTTTTCAGTAAAACTCCCAACTGCCCGGACTACAAAAGGATCGGTGTCGACAACGTCGAAGCCAGTCACGGTGAAGATTGTCACTTCAGCAGCGAACGACGATTCGGCGAAGGATATCTCCGGCGATAAACCAACTGGATATCTTGCACCAAAAGTGGCAGTGGCGGTGGCAACTACTCAAAAGCCGGCTACTCAACAGCCGACTACCAAGAAAGAGGTAGCCGTCGCAATAAAGACGACAATGGCGACGGAAGCCCCGGCTGATGATGACTCAAATTCCGAACTGATTTCCGCGGTTGCAACGGAGAGCTCTGTGACTGTTCCAGCGAAACGGAAGGTCGAGAGTACTCAGAAAAAGATTGCAATCACGACACCGGCGCCAGTGGAAACGACCGTGAGCGACGCAGACTCTCAGGACGAGGATTCAGTCGTTGTGGAACAGAAGCCCAGTGGATATGTCACCCTCAAATCCGGAAGTGGAACCACCGGTGCTCCCATAACTACTAAGAAGCTGGAAGAAACTAATAAAGTGGCGGTTAAGGTAGCTGTTGCTACAGACGCGCCAGATTCGGAGGATGCCTCTGGAAACACCGACGATGACGTCACGACGGTAGCCCCTACTGCACCGGTGAAGACACCAAAAAAGGTGGAAGTCACTAAACCAGGTTCGTCTAGAGGGACTAAGATGTCATTTCAAAATTGAAAGCATATGCACCATCACGTCCTGTGTATCAGGTGTAGTTCCTCTTCCAGTGACCACGGTGGTAACAAAGAAGCCAGCTGCGACCGCGAAAAGCGACATTACGCTAACCGGGGACCAGAGTTGCGATATTAGTCAAACTATGGTGATTGATCAAACCCAGGCCTCCTCATCCGGCAGTCAAGTCATTATCACCGTCAAAACCGCCACTGCCGATCAGTTGGCAGCGTCTGGTAAACAAGCTTCGTCGTCTATCCCGCTGCAGATCCAGGCCTCGTGCTTGACCTTGACCTTTCTGGGCGAGAACGCACGAGTGTTGGCGAAGGGTCATTCATCGACGTGTTCCGGTGGGCAGGCCGTCGATACCGGTGCAGCGACGGTAGTGGGGAAAGCTGGATCATTGACAGCCAGTCTCATTGAAAACGCGAAAGTGTCCGCTTGCCTAAAGCAGATCGTAGAACTTCTTGTGGATGGTCTTTACATCTCCATTCAATGTATGTCATCTGCTACTTCATTACAGTATGAAGACCCGCCCCATTAATCCTCTTGACTCATTTTCAGCGAGTGACATGACCTCGGACTCGATCGAGTACACCGACAAGGCAACAGTCGAATCTCTCTCGTCAGCTTCATGTACCGCCATTACTACCACTTTGCCATCCTCCGGTATCGTCATCCAAGGCATTGCCCAGTCGCCACCTGGGAAGATTTCGGTGAAGTCATCCTCTGCCCTGAATAATTTGCTGGATCTGGCTCTTCCCACTAAGAAGATCCTGCCACAATGTTACCAGAGCGGCGGGAAAGGGAAGAGCATTCACATTGTAGTGCACAGTGGCGACAACGGTACGTTTGCCACCCCTTTGGAATATATTTAGATGTGTTTTTGTACAGAACTGTATCTGCACAGAAGTGAACATTTCTGTGACTGAATATTGTGCCGCCAACGCAATGAACTTGCATTTCAGGCCAATGTGGGTCGTCTTTTTTCACCGGTGAGAGCGAATCCTCTTCCGCTGTTTCCGATGAAAGTTCCAGCAGCGCCGAGAGCAGTTCCGGTGATGCAAGCCAGAACGCGGAGCTGAAAGCCTCTCAGGCCGGTAAGGCCGTAGTCGCCGCGAAGAGCACAGTCAAGACCGTAACAAAAACCACAACTACACAGGCTACAGTTGCGGCAGTGTCGGATGGAGACTCTGATAGTGGTGCAAGTGAAAGCGACTCTGCAGAGTCCGAACCCGGTTCTAGTCAGTCCGTAACTGGGTCGAGTCAGTTAGCCGGCTCTACGATAAGATCAGCAGTGGACAATGCAGGAGCAGTATCACCCAGCTCCTCGTCCGGTTCGGGAGATGATTCCGGGGATTCGGAAACTGTCCAGGGCGTTGCGACTGCAAATATGGACACTACATCTACTACGAAGAGAGCCGCAACTCATAAAGCAAGTGGATCCGGTAACGGCGGATCCGCCACGACCGGTGGATCCTCGGGTGCAGTAAAGGGTAGTTCGGCTGCAAACTCAAAGTCTGTGGTGGCGGTGGAGGACGACAGTTCCACATCCGACGACCAGGGTACAGCGACTGCTGCTACGACGACGTTTGCGGCTGGCGGTTCCGGTAACAGCGGATTAGTTTCTGACAGTTTTTCGTCGAAAGGAAGTGGCTCATCCAAATCCAAGAGTACGACTGATTCTGAAGAAAACGACTCATCTGACACGGATGCTGACCAAGCAGGAGGGACAACAGCAAGTGCCACTGCTGCAAGTGCGAATAAATCAGCCAGCTCGAAGGCCAGTAGCGCTGGTAAGGGTGAGTCTTCCTCGACCAAATCATCGGGAGCGGTAAAGGGTGAAGCTGCATCAAAGTCTCAGTCGGCGGGTGCGGCAGAAGATGCCAATTCAGACTCCGACCAAGACGCCCAGGATAGTGATGAGAAGAAAACTACGACTGCCAGTGCCGGCATTGGTTCTGCAGTGGCCGGCGGACAGCGCAGTCCGGCTCAGCTGGTCGAACCGGGTGGAGGCCCGGGTGCCGGATTAGATATCTCGAGCGGACAGTCCCAGTCAGGTGGCCAGCAGGGCCAATGGCAGTCTGGTCAGGGGCAATCGGGACAAGGACAGGGACAGGGACGAGGACAGGGACAAGGACAAGGACAGGGACAGGGACAGGGACAAGGACAAGGACAAGGCCAATCTGGAAGTTCCTATGGGGGAGGGCAACCTTCGAACGGCTATAGCGGTTCGTCTGGGTACGGAAGCTACGGCGGAGGAGGCGGCAGTTATGGCGGAGGAGGCGGCAGTTATGGCGGAGGAGGCGGCAGTTATGGCGGAGAAGGCGGCAGTTATGGCGGAGGAGGCGGCAGTTATGGCGGAGGAGGCGGCAGTTATGGGGGAGAAGGCTACGGTGGTGGTGGCTACGGAGGATTCGGCGGGATTGGAGGCTTCGGGGGAATTGGTTATTACGGGTAAGTTTAAAAGTTAGATGAGAAAGTGGGAAACTGTAGGCTGCGACTATGAAAAACCGAATCTGTCTTTGCAGCGCGGGGTTTGGCCTGGGACCACTGTTATGGGGCGCCTTGAACAATATTTATGGATACGCGGGCGCGAACTCCTTCTGATTGACACACGAACGACTGACGATCTCATTTTCAACCTTCTGTTCTATTTTTTTAAGTTTAGTTTATACATCCTCTTGCGGACCAAAAAAAGAATAACAATGATAGAAAGTATTTTGCAAAATCAACAGTACGTACAGGCAACTATTACCTTACGCTACCATCCAATCCAGCACAGCACTTCAAAGTTTAATAAACAATCTCGGTAAAAACGTCAAGTCAGGACTGGGAACCGAACCGGTGGTTGGCCGGATAGCCAAATCAACGTCCACCTACATCTTTCGCGTCTTGACCTGGAGGTTCTAGCGACCTCTTCCTCATCAACAAACAGTCGTTAGCTACGCTATTGGTAACTCTGCGTGCTCCATCTCCCATTCCGAAGAGTGACGGACATGAGAACGAGGTACAAGTGGCCACTTCAACAAATTCCTTTTCCTTTAAGCTAAATGGTCTAATTATACTACCATCTCCCTTTCAACTGCAATGTTTATAAAACGAAGACCAATGCAAAACGAACTACCGTATTCTCCTTGGTACTAGACGTTCACGTACAAAAGTAGAGTTTGACAAACTAGAAAAACGTAAGGAACTGCAACAGTACCACAATTCTTGAACAAATTGTGACACGTGAAAACTAAAGATCTGTCATCGTTAACAAACTCAGAACCGAGATATCGAAGACCCGTTGGCTGCTTATTTGTCAGACTCCATACCGGCATCCTTTTCGCTGCAAGCAAGAAATGAATTACTCGAAAGCACCAGAAGTGAGAATTCAAAATCTTAGTCAAACGTTCAACGTACGTACCTCAAGAAGCGACCGTGCTCGTCACGAGGCCGTTCGTTGGCGAATTCCCTGCAAAACATAACGTTGTTTGCTGTCTACACAAAATTTGTACGACAGAAGCCAGACAAAGGAACTCAAATGAACAAGACTCACCGGGCTGCCTCCGCCAGTTTCTCACGGGCGGACTCCTTGCTGTTGCCGTTGTCTTCATCCCCGTCGGAAGTGTCCTCCTCATCGTTGCCACTTCCACCTTTCTTCTGTTTCCCACGGACAGACTCTTTGCCCTGGCCCTTGCCCTGGCCTCCGTCCCTGCCGGAAGTGTTCTCCTCATCGCTGCCACTTCCACCTTTCTTGTGGCCGCCCTCACCCTCCGAACCGTGCTCCGGCAAGAAATGGCCCAGCTCATCACGCGGACGCTCCTTCGCCAGCTTGCTGCGCAACTCATGCAGCTCTTCCTCCGTCATCTTGCTGTGGCCCCCGCTCTGGTAAAGAAATGAATTCATCGTTACCAGTCGCCATCCAACGATGAGAAGGCTAATCAAATTAAGGGATTTCATAAGCTCAAAAAGAACTGAGTGAAGAACGGTACTACATACAGTAGAAGATCATAAGCGAAATCAAACTAATAGCACTTACATGATGACCGCCACTGGTGGTATGACCTCCCTGACCACCACTGTTGGAATGATTTCCCCGGCCACCACCACCGCTGCTATGACCTCCCTGGTCACCGCTGCTGCCACGACCTCCCTGGCCACCACCACTGCCACGACCTCCCTGGCCACCACCACTGCCACGACCTCCCTGGCCACCGCTGCTGCCATGACTGTCCTGGTCACCGTTGCTGCCACGACCTCCCTGGCCACCACCACTGCCACGACTCTCCTGGTCACCACCACTGTTGGTACGACTCCCCTGGCCTTGACGACCTCCGCGGGTGCCCTTCTCGCCTGACTGCTCGTCCTCACTCACGAACCTGCCTTCTTCATCCCGCGGCTGGGTCTGGGCGCTCGAGCCGCGTCCATCCCCTTCCTGTTCACTTTCGCGTCCGTGATCAGCGTTGCGTCGGTCGCGATGTTGACCGGACTCCTCCGAGGATTTCGAGTTGCTTGAGGCGTTTTGAGGCATCTCGGAAGGATATCTTGGACGCAGTCTGGTAAAAAAGGATGGGCTATGAAAGTTCAGCTGCTACGGATCAGAAATCAAAAAATATCGAAAGCAGAGATTATTCTTTGGGAAAGTTGAAATGCTGAAAAATGATTTACGCTGAGATCCTGCGAGGGAAGCTTTTATAGGGGGGTCAAGGACGGAAAATTCCGTAGGAAATAGCCAGCGGTCCGATTTGTCAGTCTTTCCTCCAGCTTGGAATTTACCCGAATTCAAGCCACTACCAATCTCGAGGAAAGACTGACGAATGGGACCGCTCCAACATCCGACAAACCGCACCCACCTGTTGATGACTTCATCCCAACGGTCAACAGGAAATGTTGGGCTGAATTCGGGTAAATTCCATTTCCTGTTGACCGCTGAGGTGAAGTCATCAACAGGTGGGCGCGGTTTGTCGGATGTTGCAATTCCCCACTGGGCCGCAGCCTGAGGCGTTTTGTACAGTGCCGCCGGTGTGGGAAATGCGTCTACTGCATACTACACACGTGGCCATAATTTTGGGTGGCAGACTTTAAGCCAAAAAGAGTGTTCCGAGTTCGAGCCGAATCAAGTCACCGCGCGCATGCGCTCTTAACCACAAATGACGATGCAGCCTTTACTCAATTGATAGATTGATTGAACTTGTTTATTGTGGTGGAATTTAGAGCAGCTTGCTCAATATCATTTTCCGTTCGGCCGGGCATCGAATCAAAGATTCAGGAGAAAGCAGTGGCAAGTTCAAGCCAAGAGTGACTCAACCTCAGACCACCCTAATGGCTCGAACTCTGCCACCCAAACTTGTGGCCATGTGTGTAGCAGTTAGCACTACTGCACAACAGTTGCATCTGGTTCGCGGCGGTTCCTTGAAGTCCACAAAACCTTGAGGAAACGCCGCAGTGTAGCGATACTTGCGATCTATTGTGTTGTCTAGCCGTGTCATAGTCTGTTCATCCATGAACTTGGGTATGCCGTTTATATGCCGGTTTTATCCCACGTATGACTGCGTATCCCACGATTACGCAGTCACAGTATGGTTGCCCCGAAACGGGAACTTCGCCCGATAAATCCCATCATCTGCAGTTGGTCTGTACAGTTGTACTGGCTGGTGATGTCAGACTCGCTTTCGTTCTTACTCATTCCGTTTCACCATCAGGATGCATTTTAGCGGTACAATTCAGATAACAAAAAATCAGAGCACAGATTTCGATCGGCTCTTCCTCGAGCCGTCTGCAATCAGAAACTATACTTCGATGGATTATGTACACCGTATAATCCAGTCCTTTGTCTTTTCACACTACTCGTACACGTCCGCCCTGACCCAGTCTAAATTTTGTCGCAATTTTGCACGGCTCAATGGGAAGTTTCGAGTGTTTCAGGAATTCCTCTTAATATGCAGTAAGTAAAACCTGTTCTGACTTATTCCCATTTCAAATCGCTTCCTCCGCAAGTCATCATCATAACGATCTATCCGATAAGGCTTTGAGCTTATTTTGACTCGGAAAACCGTATAGGGCAATCAGGTCTTTCACATCGCTAGGCGGGGCCGAAATATTACGACAAATAGCAAAGTAGTAATTCCGGTTACGATTCATCTGGCGAAAGGATAAATAACAGCTCAAGTCGCTGCACCACACAAACAGCAAGTGAAACGTGCGAGTAATCAGCGAATCGGGCAAAGCAGCAACAAGCTCAGCAAATTACCAATCAGCTCTGACCAAATTACGCAAACAGTAGCATAATAAAATGAAAGTTGAATGAGGCGAAAGAAATCTACTTGCGCCAGCTGCTGGTGGGCTCTTGACTTCCCTCAACTGGTCCACGAGTGATGACCTTCTCCGGGCCTGCACCGCCGTAACCTCCGCGACTTCCTCCGAAGTTTCGCTCTTGTTCGCGCGGATCCCGATCCTGGAAGCGGACCGAACCACCACCACCACCACCACCACCGAGTGGCCGATCGAGCTTGATGATGCGTGGTCCCTGAGGCGGTTGCTGCTGCTGCTGATGATCCGGAGGGGCACGGCTGCCATCATCCACAACAGCAGTTCGCATTGGCGGCCGATAAACTCCTGCAAAAACCAAAGCAAGCCAATCTCAGAAAAGTTCAGCTGAACAAATTACTGTTAACAAACCTGGTCTGCTTTCTGGTACACTTCCCCGGCCGTCCCGTCCATCGTCTACAAAGAGACAGAAGACAATCACCAATAATGGAAAAAGTCGGCAGACACACCCCTCAAACAGTAGTAATCACACACAGGAACCAAAGGTAGCACGACATAAAGGTAAATAACTGTACTGCCAATTGACTAGATATCTATGCAGCGAAAACCCCACCGATCGGATAAGACATGTCAGCGCTAGGCGCAGAAGTACTTAGACAGAAAAACCGACAAACTGAAATGACTAAAAGCACAAACCTCTTGGCGGTGAAGCAGGACGATCCGGTCGGCGATATTCCACATTGCCTGCCAAAAATCGTTGTACTAACATTTCCACAAGACCGTATGTTCAGAGAGACATACCACGCGGACCAGCCTCAGCGCCGCGAACATTGTCAGGACGTGGCCCACCAACCGGGGGCACCAACGGTGCCGCCAGCGGTTCGCCACGAACCCAGGGTGCTGGACCCCCGTTTTCCGGCGCTGGTCGCTGTAGCTGTGGAGGAGCAACTGCAGTCCGCCTGGCAAGGGAAACAATCTCAGTATCCACAAAAAGTATATTAACAAGTAGAGTAAAAAACGTGCAATCCGAAAAGTAGAACAACCAGAGAAACAACCAGAGAGAAAAGTCAGTAGTAGACAAATAAAGAGACAAGCAACAAGTAAACAGGCAACGGTAACCAATCAGACCGACAAGAAACGACCAGACAGATGGAAAAGCAATCAGCCATGCACATTCAGACAACAAGGTAGAAGGAAAATGCTTACGGGGTTCGGTAGCGGCTCTCATTTTCCGCTTGCAACCTCTCCTCAATCCTGCGCTCGCTCTCTCGCTGCTTGGCTTCCATCTGTTGAAGCTTGCGAATCTTCTCCTCTTCCGCAATGCGCTTCGCTTCAGCCTCCTCTTCCCTCACTGCATGATAAATTGGTCAAATAAATCAAACATGGGATACACTTTCTCAGGATGCAAGTATTGTACTAACATCGGCGTTCCTCTTCGCGCGCGCGTTCTTCCTCTGCCTGCTGGCGCTCACGTTCGTAAGTCACACGACGCTCCTCCTCGCGATAAATACGGCGCTCCTCCAGCCGTTTCTGCTTCTGCTCCTCAAAGAGCTTCTTCCATGCATCCATCTTCTCCTGGTACACCTTGCTCTTCCGTTCTTGCAGTGAAGACATGAAGGTCTGATGATCTTGCTTCATACGAGCCATTTTGTCCCGTTTCCGAATCATGAAGTCTCGCTCTTCCCGCATCAGCGCAATCTGGACAACAAACACATGAAATCTCATAAAAGAGCAACAAGACGACCAGGAAAGTCAGAGGACAGTCTGAAGTCTGGATTGTCAAGACACATTCGAACCCTACCCGGCGATTTTCCTCCTGGAGCCAGATCTCCTTGAAAGTGTCGACCATGCGAGCGTTGTCCTCCTTGCGGAGAGTCAGCTCCTCCAGTTGCTTGGCGCGAATGGTGTGGTCAATCTTCTTTTCCTGGATCTTCAAACGCTGATTGTTCTCTTCCTCCTCGCGCTTCAGCTCCTCCCGATGACGTTGCTCCAGCCTGTCCAGTTCTTTAACGTCCACGTTTTCCAGATCCTACAGCCACAAAATACACATACGAAACTGCCATTGGACCCACTTCAATGGCAGGGTTATTCTGCCAATTACTCAGAACCACATACATCGAGCTCCTTCAGAACGCGCATGCCGAACTCGGTCTGCTTCATCTTTTCAATTTTATCCCGAATGACTTGTTTCTCCAGCTCCTTCTCCTTCAGACGACTGCGCTGCTCCTCGAACTGGCGCGTGTCGCGTTGCATGCGCAGGTTCTCCGCGGCAGCAGACTCCTTCTCCTTGCTGTTTTTAGCCGCCATCGCTTGTTGTTCCTATAAATAAACAAAATTAATCCCGAAATAAATGACCCAACAAAAGTCATGCACGAGAATATCGTCCTAAAGACCGAGAAATGGTCCAATTGCAATCTATCTGTCCGGGCAGATGGACGATCTCATCGACAAAGTCAAATTGGAAAAAGAATTATTGGACAAAAAAACACACAAAGGGATTAACAGGCAGTCATGACTAGAAAACACAAGCAGAACAAAACAGAACCACAATCGTTCACATGAGGTACTGTAGAAACCCGATAACTTTAGGGGAATGCGCTCGACTATTCACACCGACCGGTACAGAAATAACTCCCGGCCCTATAAGCATTGCGCACGTGGCCATAAATCTCAACGGTCGGAGTTCGAACCGCCGTGTACACTAAGCGCTTGGCTTTAACTCCGACTGGGCAACTTTTTGGCCAGTGCATGCACGTCACAAGAGATCAATCAAGCATTGCTAAGCAATCAAGCTCAAGCTCTTCTTTACGTGTGTTCTGTTTAACAGAGCGCGTTCCCCTCAAGCTATCGGGTTTGTACAGTATGCGATATACATACCTTAGCCCGTTCCTTCTCCTCAATGTACTTCTGGCGACTGTCCGCCTTCTGTGGACGTGCCAGATTGGCCAGCTGCTCACGGGCAGCAGTCTTCCGGTGCAGCTGGAACAATTGCTCGCGCACCTTCGACTCGTCGTTCTAAACACACACACAAACAAGCAAATATATAACTGTATGTGCGAGCTGGAAAAATTAGACAATCGATCGTACCAGTTCCTGTTGGCTCTTGATGACCCGGCTGGTACGCGTCAACGAGGTCAGCAGCATCACCAGCTGGCTCCGCACTCGGTCAGTCGGCATTTGGCTATCTGTGGGAGTTTCAGTGGCAGTCTGCGCCTCATAGGGAGCCAAAGCGACATCGCTTCCAAAGACAAACATTCCTGTGCCGCGGTGATCAATGCGGACCTAAACCCAGGGAAACAAACGTCACATATCCCCCTGATGCAAACGCCAATTGCAAAAAATCAGAGAGAAGATCAGAAGAGTTTGTCCACATCATATTTCGGACCCGAAAGATGAAACATCATTTTCAATTAAACATCAAAGGCAATACATAAACAGCAGGCCTACCTCGAGATCGGTGTTCCGAGCAGTTTCAATGGCCACTCGCTCGATGGTATGTCCATTCGTGTAGGGCATCAGCTGGATGACGCGAGCAATCTCCAAGCAGTCATACACTTGAGACAACTGAATATCCCAAAAGCAAGCATCAGTGCAAAGAAGTCAACATCGAAAAGTAACCACGGACCTGTCTCAGTTGTTTGCCGACAGCCACTTCTTCGATAACGCTGACATAGTGGCGGACCGAGGCGAGCTCTTCGTTGGTGTTGACAAAGTTCAAGACACCAGCAACGTGGCTACCCATATGCAGGGGATCGAAGGCGACTTCTAGGTTGTGATAGAGTGCCTGCAGTTCGGGCCGAATAAACTGGAGAATGCCCAGTTTTTGCTGCAAGAAGCGATCATGCATTAATTAACTACACAGACAAACAGTAAGGCAGGTCAGTTGATCCACAGATGCCACAGACAGGATTGGTCAACGTACCAGGTCCTCCACCAATTTGGCACGGGTGGGAGGCTGAGTGTACCCGACCAGCAGAGTGAGTTGCTTCATCTTGGTAGCCGCGGTGTCGTCGTACTCCAAAAGCGACTCCAGATGGGTACGAGGCGGTTGAAGGGGGACAGCCAATGTGGAGAAGAGAACAGCTACCGCGAGTCTGTGGAATAATACAGGGGAATAATCCAGCAGAGCTACCGGTCATACACAGTAGTACACGACGTACACTAAGACCGCACACCAAAAGAGACAGATCAAGAGACAGACATTTGCAAGCAGAGTGACCGACAAGGAGAGAGACAAACCTACACGGACTCAGAAACAACCAGACTAACCACAAGATAGCCAGGCACACAATTCAGAAAGAGTGCGAAACATAAAGACAAAATATCCGGTACATTTCTAGATTAAGGGCAAGCAGATGCAACGAGACAAATGACAAACAGACATAAAAGAGGCAATACTCCTTACGAACCAAGCAGACTTTAAATGATCAAACAATTGACAAAACTCGCTTTCCAGGACAGTGACAATAAAGTCGGATCCAGCTCACGTAATCCAGCAGCCATGGTACTCACTTCCGGAGCTCTTCAGTGTTGAGGTCCTTTCGAAAATTCCGGTAGAGACTGAATAGCTGATGCTGTGCCGCAGCATGGAAGACGGCGTTTCCGGCCCGAAGAAAGACTAGGGCTAACTTCTCAAAGTAATTGGCTTTCAACGCCGCCTTCGGAACCTTCTTCAACATGGACATCAAGCCGTGGACGTCCTCAATGGCGCGAAATGCCTCCTAAAACGCATAAAATAGTTATGGCAGGGAAAATGAGTACGCACCACCACTGACCACGCAAGTCAGGTAGAAAACCCCTGACGGCAAACAAACCTGCCACATCTCCATCGAAATGGCATGGTCGAGTTGCACCAGTCGCGTGCGGAGATTGAGCTCCTGAGTTTCCGGATTGTTCAGATTTACTGCATGCGGTGTCATAACTTCGCGCTTGGAAATCTGCCCGATGTGGTTGCGCAGCTAAAAGACAAGCAGGGTCACATCATACATTGAGAGTTGGCATTTCCCCACAAACGATTCATCATTAAAACTTACCATTTCGCACAACTTCCGCAGCTCGGTCTTACGGACATACAGCGCACAAAACTTGAATGCTTGGGAGGCGATGTCGTGGTAGAGGCTCTCTAGCTTCGACAAATTCCGCAGAAGATCCAGACAGTGACGGTAAGCTTCCCAGTGAAAACGCACCCATGGCAGTAGCACCACCCGGTCAGCTCGATCCTGCGACGTATCCGTGCTCACTACCTTCAACAACATGCTGCAAAGCAAATATATAAAGTCACCAATCAAAATGCAACAGCAACAATTTACATCGAAATATTCATTTTAAAAATACGACTTCTTCAATAGGAAAGCGAAGAGCTTTTTTCGACCTTTTCTTTTGAACTCATCTCAATTCACGACAGAATCAGCAAGAAAAGTCAGTAAATCAATCCAAATAGACACCTATACTTAAAGAGTCAGGCAATTAATCGGAAAATGGTGGCTTCATAATTCTTTAACTGAGAGCTCAGTGTTAGAATAGAGTCACTCCACATGTGCCACCGGATCAATCAATCAATCAAGCAAAACACAAACCTCTCTGGGGACTCTGCCAGGTCTAAGTCATCAACGTCGGCAATCGGAGCTTGAACATTGGCTTTCTCCCGTGCCTCATTGCACTTGGCCTCACTGAGCTTCAGGTAGTAGCGTATAATGTCCTCCAGCGACTTGGGATTCACACTCGCGGTCAAGTTCTTATATTGATGAAGACCTTCCTTTGCCGTCTGCGACTGCTTCAGTTCCACGCATAACTGGATGAACCTAAAAATAAAACAGTCAATATTATTAGTTAATATAAGCATAAAGTTGATAAAAGTCACAATCGATGGCTGGGGTAGAAAGACAAAGATATCGAAGGAACAGCCACAGCTGAAATGCGAACTATCAGTAGGATCACACGGAAAACAACCTATCAATCAACCGACCAACAGCCACAACAGTATAATAAAGTACAGTAGACACGTACAATAATTCGATCAATGGATTAAACATCAATGCTTTTTAACAAAATCGGACTGCAGCCTTAAAATAAGTGACGGATTCATTGATTAGACTCAATAATTCAATCAATGGATTAAAACATCAATGATTTTTAACAAAATCGGACTGCAGCCTTAAAATAAGTGACGGATTCATTGATTAGATTCAACCGTGATAAAAAAAATCACACTCGCTTTTTCATAATATCCTCATGACTCTTCTGCCAGATTCTGGGCTTCCGGTTTTTGATGGCCTCCGTCAGTGCTTCCAGTGCTCGAACGCGTTTGCCGACGTCCAAAAATTCTGCCGAAAACAGATGTCATATGGTCGGAAATCATGGCGACCCTGTAGCATCGTCTTCGCTCTTACCTTCTGCCCTTTTGAGGGCCATCTCCGGGCGGTGAACGTAGGGCGGCATCTTAACGGAACTTTCAGTCTGATTTACAAATCAATATCTTTCTTTGGAGAAGCAAAATAAACTCTCACAAGGAGGGATGCAGCGAGGTTTGGAAAATATATTTGGAGAGGTTCGCCGGAATACACGCAGACGAATGAAGAACTGTGTCAGTCACTGCCACACTACTGGTATCAAAATGGCTTGAACTACGACCACCGTCATAGATGACGGAGAAATACATTGCATCTGGTAGGAGAATGTCCGACTAACATATGGATACCACCAGTATCGCCCATGGCTTAAAAAATGACTACTCCGTCAATCTGGCTCAATACAGGGAAATATTAAGCTTCGCTCTTAATTCCATTCGCTGTACCAGAGATTATTCTTAAAATTTGTTAGCACACAAACAATCAAAGATAATATTTAAAAACAAAATCTTTAATTTTTTTCATTTGTTATAGTATTAAGCACAATTTTAAATAGAAATCAAAATTTAAAGTCCTGGTGCTACTAAGAATTGAAAACGTAGGGATACATATTGTGACCCTGTATTGATTGCAGATTTGTCAGCTGGCTGTGGGGAGAAGAGACGTCGCAAGCTCCTTTTCTGTTGTCAATTTTCATCGTCTCTTTTACTAAATTGGGCACACGAAGCTCAAGCGAATTTGGATTCCGTATTTACGGGAATTTTTAATTCGTCCATCATTCGCTACAGAGGAGTGCTGCGTGAGGTGAAGTCGACGAACCGTGGTGTGGAGTGAAGTTACTAGTAAGAACTTTCCTTTAGAAGGGGCATGCACCGTATTTGTTTTTTATCCCGAATTTCTTATTGCAATCCGTCTCGCTCTCTCTCTCTTTTCTGTTGACTGAGTTGAGTTTTATAATTTCTTTGCAGGTGCACGTACCGTCACTACTTCGGAGTGACTCTCGAACCAAAAATGTTGCTCCTCGGGAGAGTATGTCAGCAGGCTATCTCGTCCAGTCGTCTCATCACGACTAAGACGCTACAGCTGCAAACTAGACGACCGTTCAGTGTCGGTGCACTGAGGAAGAAATCTGTCGCCGCTGATTCACACGGAACATCGGGTTCGAAGCATACTGGTGAAGCAACCGCGGCGGGCCACGGTCATGGCGACGGACATGGCCACTCACACGGGCATGACAACGATCCTCAAGCACACTGGTATGAGTTTCCACCCTCCGTCACCGTATACCGTCATTCACGCTTGAAGATTCCGTGGTACATCGGTGCCCCGCCAACGTAAGTTAACGGCATCGTATTGGGACAGATACGCACGCAGGCAGGTAGAATTTGCACAGGGAAAAGAAGTCGGAAACAGACAGTCGGTTACCTGAACAGAGACACGCAGACACACAGGCAGGCAGATAGTCACACACGCAGGCAGGCAGACAGATAGTCACACACGCAGGCAGACAGGCAGATAGTCACACACGCAGGCAGGCAGGCAGATAGTCAGACCAACAGGCAGACTGTTTTGTTACAGTAACAGTGTGGCCGCATCCATACTAGTAATTAAGAGATTACTCTTTGCTTACAGAGCAGCTTATCGAGCTCCCTGCCATAA
Organism: Hypsibius dujardini; assembly: GCA_001579985.1. Lineage (NCBI taxonomy): Eukaryota > Metazoa > Tardigrada > Eutardigrada > Parachela > Hypsibiidae > Hypsibius > Hypsibius dujardini. Next base: position 16,992 of record LRSR01004519.1, read on the forward strand.
CGATAACTGGTATTCCCGTACTATTTCGATGAGCTTGGCGGTCATGATGTGGTGGTGGATTACTTGGTGTTGGCTGATGGAACCCGACCACGTTACGGTAAGACTTTCTTGGCTTAGAAGAGATAGTTCTCAATCAACAAGTCAAGACTGATGTGTTGCTTCGTCTCAGGGAGAATGGAGATGGCCGAATCGGTACGAGTGGACCGATCAAGAGCTTGGAATTCCAGCATTGGATGCGTGAATGTTGGTATCAGGCTGTCTGTCAGTCTTCAGTGTGTCACCCATTGTCTTAAAAGATGATTCAAGATTTACTGGCCCTTTACTGGTATTACATAGTCCGTTTGATTTGTAATCTATGCATCTTGTCGGGTCGATTTAGTTTTGGCGAAGCAGCGTGTACATTTATAAAACGAAATGTACATTTTGGATAATTTAACGAAAATCGGCCATGAGTATTCTTCGATACTTACAATCGGACAAGAGTTGTCGTTGACTCGCTGTCGCCTATCACAGTGACCACCATTAAGAACCAAAAAGAATCTTCTCAGCGAGAACGAAAAACGGTTAGAACCAGCAAAATAAACAGTGGTGCCATGGTCTCCGGGTGAGAGAAGTCTGAGGTGCCTTGCAGTTTTTGGCAGAGTAGAACATGATAGATGGACAAGAGCGCCAAAAATACTAGGGTCCATCCACTTCGTTGGAGGGCTTTCTTTACTTGACCGGTCAGAACACTGGAAGAGAAAAAGGAGACACATTAACAACCGAAGACGACGTAATAAGCAATCAATCAATCAATGGAGCACAGCTAATAAGCTTTGAGAGATCGGCTGTAACAGGATTTTCCGTAATCAGTCAATCAGTGAAGCACCTCCACTAAGCTTTGACAGATCGCCTGTAACAGGATTTTCCGTAATCAATCAAGCGATAAAGCTAGCGGAGTTCAGCCAGTCTGAAAGAATTGCTCCAACAAGCATCTAGTGAATCATCCCTCAAACGACCTCAAATCTTTACGAGTACTGTACCTGCGAATAAACACGATAGCTATGAAGTAAGCGTTAACACAGTTTGCCACAAAGAGCGGAACGAAAACCTTGGTCCAACTCATATCGCCATACTGCGAGACACCATCCGTCTTCAAAGCCAGAAGAACAGAAAACAAGGCAACAGCAAGCGTCTGCCAAAGCAGCTCGAAAGGCGAAAGCCCAGTCCAAATGGAGGCTTCCTTCAGTGTGAAGAACATTATTGTCATCGGGACCGGGACAAAAACAAAAATACTAGTACTTCAACGACCTTCCCAGATTGTCCGGCCGGCGCATCTGTATCGTATGCCTAGTTCAGTTTACTAATAGGTGCAGCATTGACCTTGATGATACCCGGTTTGATGTCATCCGCAGGTTCCACGGAAAAAACAGCTGTACAGTCCAGATTTCCGATGTTCGGAAAACCACAACACAAATACGTCTTATTTACCGCGGCTCCACTACGTCTCTACGTTTCTACGGACACAAACAGGGAGACGAAGACTGCGTGTCGTTTGCAGTCACGAATAATTATAGATTTATTTACACGTGTTCTAATTATTAATCAAACCTAAACATTTGATTAGTTTTTATTTACACCAGCACTTATAGTGGTGTACTAATTTTAGTTTTTTATAAGAAAAAGCAGACATTACTAAGAAGGCGCAATCACCAGTCTTCCCTGTAAATTGTCGTGCCAACTTTTCTCACTACGATACGTACGTGCTTGTTTTACGTTTTGCTTCCTTCTCTTCTTTGCTTACGTCTTTTGCTAAATTCCACAGGAAAGAAAATTATCAGTTGTTTTTTCCTGCTTTTATGATTCTCGATTTAATCATGGGTCACTGGGCGGAATGCCGTACCAGTTTCTGGAATACCGGATGAGGGCCTACTCCGATTGAAGCACGACGAGAATCCTGCTGGCGGGCCAAATAGCAAGGCCAAATACCCAGCTATCTTCTTTTCTATTTACTCCCTTTTCTTCCTGATTGCACCAGGACGTCGCGAGCGGAAACTGTTCTCATTAGCATTAGGTAAGATCGTTCGTGCTGCCATTTAATTGCCCGTCCGCACTGTCAGACGCGAAAGGGCTAAGTGTGACTGGAATTGTGCTTGACTGCAGAAAGTTCTCTTCCAGCTGCAGCGCATTTAGGACCCTCTTCTTTTGTCTTCCAACGGTACTCTCTCCGACATTATGGGCAACACAGCGTCCGATCGCAAGAAAGAAATGTACATTTCTCAGCGTGACAACCGTCGCGAGTCCCTCTCTTCGGCACCGGGAACGCCGCCTGCGACTGCACGACACAAGCAGACTCTAGTCATTCAACAATCAGCCGAAGACTCCGATAGTCTACTCAACATTGACGAGGCAGGCGGTCCCACCTCCGCGCCTGCTGGCTCTCTTCACCGCGGGGACGCCTTAGGCAATGCTCGGCAAGCGCTTCGGCCGCGTGCGACGACCATCAGCCATGCTCCCGACCACGGAAAGGATGAAAACTCTCATTTACCTACCGTCTTCCGGTACAAGGGTCAGGGCAAGGTGAGTAAATGGCCCCGAACGCGATATTAGGCTCGTTTTTGTCCCTGTATGAGTTTTCGGCTGATCAGCTCTTTTTGATCTTTTGTCTGTCTATCTGGATGTCGGAATCTGTGTATGTGTTGTCTGGTTCTAGCTGGCATCTGGCTGTCTTTCCAACTTTCGATTCTGTGGGCTGTTTCAGTTTTCTAAGCGATGCTGTTTTGGTCTCTTGTTCCAGCAAGTGTACATCGCCGGTAGCTTCAACAACTGGAAGACAAAGATCCCGTTGACCAAGAGCCAAAACGATTTCGTTACCATTTTGGATTTGCCAGAGGGCCAGCATGAATATAAGTTCTTTGTAGACGGTCAGTGGGTCCTCGATCCCGATCAGAAACACAAGGAGGGCGAGGCCGGAGCGCAGAACAACGTCGTCGAAGTTAGCCGGTCAGACTTTGAAGTGTTTGACGCGCTGAGCATGGACGGTGACAAGGCCGGCCCCAGCGGCTCAACTTTCAGCTCCTCTCCGCCCGGTAGCTACATCCAGGAGATTCCCAACAAGAAGCCTTACGAGTCCTCCAGCGGCCCGCCTGTCTTGCCGCCTCATTTGATGCAAGTTATTCTGAACCGGGACATTCCCGTCACGTGAGTTCATGCCTGATGCTTTTGCTTGTACCCGCTCGTACCAACGGTGCAGTTCTGTATTCTTTATTTGCAGGTACGAGCCCACACTTTTGCCGGAGCCCAACCATGTAATGTTGAATCATCTTTACGCGCTTTCCATCAAAGATGGGGTTATGGTACGTTCGGTGGCCACAGAGGTTAAGGCCGACAAGAAGTTTTAGACTGATGCGCATGTCTCGAAAACAAGACGAATCAATGGGAAAGTCCCATTACTGCGCGGACATCAGTATTATTATTATTATTGATCCGTCAAAGGGATGTCTGCAACGTTGAATTGTCGTTGCAGGTTTTGTCTGCGACTCATCGTTACCGCAAGAAGTACGTCACGACCCTTATGTACAAACCCATTTAAGCCATCAGCATATTTCGCGGGCCCAAATATTAACCGGGACATCTACCGGGGAATATATTTTTTCATACGAATAAGGGTCTATTTCTGGTGTGGAATGTAAAGGGTAGTGTTTGTGTTTCACCGGAGATGCTTCACATGTTGAGACAGACTCTTTTACATGGTGGGACGAAGGATTTGCATTGTACAACTTGACTCAATCTGTACAGTTACGGAACCTGTTAGAATTTCATCTTTTTTATGTCTCTTATGGGACTTACTACTCTTGTCTGTCATTTTATCCTGAATAATTGTATCAAATTGGAAGGGGAACTTGTATCAAGCAAATATACGGTACTCATAGTCTTGACGGTTACGGTTGACTGCGACTACGAACGATAAGCAAAACAGAATGTACAAGTACAATCAACTACAAGATTGAGTACACTGGAGGGTCCGGGGTATGGGCAAAAGGGGCAGACCAAGGGGTAGCCAGGTGGTTGATTGTTCGATTGTTTGAAAACCACCCCCTACCTCGCCCCTTTTGCCCATTCCCCGAACCCTCCGGTGTACTCAATCTTATCGTTGACTGTAAAGTTTACGAAACTTCCACATTAAGCATATATGTAATTGCATTCGAATGACATTCAGATTCCCCCGTCCTCCAACGAAATCTGTCTGACCGCACGTGGAAAACATCAACAACGACAAGCTCATTAAACACCAAATTAGATAAAAAAGTCAAATAAAAAATGTAGCTGCAACTGACCAACAAAAAATGATACGAGGCGGCAACGCACTCATTTTACGTGTATTTAATCAATTGTAAACTCCCATTCTCATCACGCTTCAGGGCGAAGGAACCGTCATCGCCAGCAGTTCATGCTTGCGCCGATTGTATTCATCAAATCGCAGCTTGCCATACCTAAGGAAGATCCAGAAAAAATGTTAATGTAACACGAAACAAATTGGAAAGTTGGAATCATACCGCAGAAAATCAAAGTCAATCTCAGAGTGTTCGGCTTGAATGAGCGTCCACAGTATCCAGAGGAGATGCGAAACGAGAGTAAACTTGTTGACGACGACGTAGAGAGATTCCACTTGCTGGTCCGTAACCTCAACGTCGTCGTCGGCACCGCCGTCACTGTCAGCGTTATGCACCTTGTTCCAACATTTCAAGTAGTAGGTTAGCCACGAGATCTGATACTCGCGGCTCGGGAATCGGCTGTAATCACATTCCTCCACACCTGAAAGCGAAGCACGTTACGTTAATGAATTAGCTGCTCATAATAGGACTTTGACAAAATCGAAAGAGACAAAGGCAGGACAAACGCATGCTGATCACACCAGAATCTACATGAACGAAAAATAAGAAGGAGCGGCAAGGAGAGAGCCGAATAAATTTGAATCAAACAGAGGCGTCGATCATCATTATCAGAATACTCAGGCTGAAATGGATGATTATTACCGGCAAATTCATTGAAGTGATTCGCTAAATCATAGGCTTGATGGTTGAGTCCAGCGTATTCGAAGTCGATAAAGTTAACACAGTCTAGGAAAGGTCAAAATTGGGTTAATGAAGGCCGCCTACTAATGAGAGAACCCAAGAGGAATCGAACGCACCTTTCTCCTTGTCATACAGGATGTTTGCACACAACAAGTCGTTATGGCAGAATACCTTGGGCGATTGAATGTCAGAACCAGTCAGGTGCTCTTTAAGGATTTCGATCTCCTGCGCGAAAATCTCCGGGTTTGGATAGTACTCCATGAACCTAAGAACAAGATCGGTGAGTAGACCAGCGAAGCTACCGCCACAAAACAGCAAAGATATAAGCCTACTTTCGTTGCTTTTCTTCATCCTCAAAAGCCTTGGGTACGAGCTCGAGGAAACTGGACATCTTCTTGCTAATGACAGCAAGGGATAAGATCAGGACGGTATCGACGCGCCGTAAAAAGTTCGCCAAAACTTTAGCACTTACAATGGGTTAAAAACTTGTCGTTCACCTCCGCCACTTGTCCGGTAGACACAGTGCAATTTTACGAAATTGCGAATGATCAACCTGCACAAGAAATAGAACAGCTAAAGGATTCGAGTCCACGCCGGTACTAGTAAATGCAGCACAGTTGGGGCTGGGCTTAATCATACCGGCTGATGTGCTCATCTCTAACGTCATCGAGAGTCAGCGTCTCGCCGGGAACGAATTCATAACACATTCCATTTTCGAAAACCTGAAACAATTCACGAATCCAGCATGAGAAAATTGCACAGAAGTACAGGAAGTTCTGTGCATAAGTACAGGAAGTTCCGTGCATAAGTACAGGAAGTTCTATAGTAACCTACCAGCACAACACACATGAGCACTAACAACCGCGGCACTTACTCCATACAACTTGCCGGAGCATTGATTTTCATTCAGCATGAGAAGAGTCTTTATTTCAGCAGCCCTGTCGATGAATTTATCCGTCTCCGCTCCGTACACTCTGATCAACGTCTTCTTACGCTTGTCGCTGGGAAAGTAGGCTGCCAACAGTTTGTTTGTCACTCCACCGGTGAACTTCTAGAAAAACAAACCACAACCAGGTTTAACGGCGGTGAGACAAACAGAAATCGTCGACGAATCCGAATAGCACACCACCATTACAGTGAAAGTCCTGAGATTCGAACGACGTCACAGTGTCAGTTTCTACTTTACTGTCTCAAACTCCAAACTAGCAACGGCTGGCTCCGAGCAAACAGTTCGATAGAAATAAAATTCACGTGACCGTTCGAATTTCAGGACTTTCATTGTATGGACCGGAATATTATTATAATATTATCTTATCAATAAATTAGTCTATTCTATATTAATTGTTGTAGGCCAAACAATCGCACTTTGGCTAACATCATCCCTTTTAACTTTTAACATATCCACAAAAGAAATATTGTTGAAACGATATGGTACGTTTAAGAGATCGGCTGGTTTGTTGATTGACTGAAACGAAAACAAAATGTGATCCTCTCTTTGTAGATTCGACATTGTGTGAAAGTGTAGTCCAGTAATCAGTACTATCCATAATTACACTAATAGTAATAAGAACAGTTATTTATATTATCTATAGCTGACCTTAATTATGAGTTTCTCATCTTTGAGTTGCTGGCGCAGTTCCGGCCGAAAATGATTCAGCAACACATTTGTTGATTTCTCGGCGTTCTCCACGTCAAATTGATGCGCCAACATGGGAAGCGTGTCGTTAAAGTGCATCATCGTCAAATTGGGCGAAGAGTAGGACGACGGACTCGCGACCCTGTTGGAAGGAGATGCTGCGGCAGGACGAGAAGTGGAAACGGGAAGAGATGCTGTCGACGCAGAACCGTGCGACAGCGAATTCACCGCTTCGTTCTCTTCAGGGCTTGGACCCATTTCGAGCCGATTTGGTGGTGCAGATGTCAGACTGAGATATCGAGTAAAGGCTCGGAGCAAAAGCGCGACGAATTTTCGCTGCTACTTTTTTCTACTGCGGTGCTGGGGAGGAGTGTTGAAAGGTTTGAAGGAAAAAGTGATGTAACAGAATCGGTACGTCACAACAGAAATCGGTACGTAACAACAACTACATCCAAGGAAAAGGACAGCACAATTCCCTGGTTCTACGTTCTCGAAAATGAAACTCTGATGCCGCAAGTAACAACACTCATTTTTACAACTCGCATGCGGATCACCATTATTTATTGTACTACTGACACGCCAAATCAATTCAAAACTATCAAAGCTCATAGTTTTAGCTGCATAATTGGAATAGTCATCTGTTCGATGACACAGAAATCAGCTGATACTCGTACACATGTGGCAGCAATTCTGTCCGGACTGAGTTCGAGCCAGCTGATTTTGCTGCCGCAGTGGCTGGAACTCAGTTCAGACAAAATTGCTGCCACATGTGTACCGAACGATTGTTGGCTTGACTTTGACTGTTGCGACCAGCCGCCAGAGGGCGCTCTTGATTGCTGTGGTAAAGAGCAGGTCATCACATCACTTCCAGACCATCCATGAAGATTCAATTTCTTATTCCATGCACAATTATGATTGAAATGTACATAAAGGTAGGATATGTTTACCAATAACGAAAAAAATGGGCCTGATCGGCGAGTTCTCGGAAGTGTCGACACTAAGCTCACTATAGCGCCGTAAAAATGATCTTAAAACATGGCAAAAACTGCTTGTAAAACTAAAAACTGCTAAAACTGACCAAATCCCGGTTACCGTCAAGAGTACGCACTACCCGTCGATAAAATAGCAAAAGAATGTCATGCTTCCCCTGTCATCCATTGTTCCGCCTTTAGGGAGTTACGCGCTGATAATTTGGTTCAGGCACGTAGTGCGAATGATGATTTCAGTCACTGAAACATAACGAAATCTATTGAGCTAATTCACAGCAAAGGAAAATCACCGTAGTCCCTCTACCTGAGTAAGGATCGCAGTTGGATGACGGCCGACGATCCTCCAGGTAGCCACAACCATCTTCAGCCACTTGACGAGGAATGCGGATACTAGTAGAGCAAAAAGACACCAATGATTTCATTCCATTCCAGACTTGCAAAATATTGCAACCAAAAAGTGAACGAACCTGCAACCACGGTTGGCGACCCCAGCGGAAAAGTCGGTGATGCTGGAGGTTTCGTGACGTCCAGTCAGTCGGCGGGCATTATCCTTGCCTCCCTTCGGATCGTAATGAGTGATGTGTTCCATGTGGCACTTGCCCAACTTCTCAATAGCCTCTTCGATGGCGGCCAGTCCTCCCTTAGGTTCACGCATGGCCTTGGTGCTGTAGTTAGTATGCGCTCCAGCTCCGTTCCAGTCACCAACCTAGATCAGACAAATAATATGTTAGAACGAAACAGCTCCGCAATACCGAACAGAAGTTACGGAGTAACTAAATCCAGACAAACACCAATAAAAAAATATATGTATAAGCAGCTGGTAGCAGTGGAATGTCGACACTTTCATTAAACAGGAATGGTCAAGGGAGCGGTGAAATATTTTGGAAGTATACAGGCACAAACAGGGAACAACATGAAGGTAGTTACCGGTACACCGCCAAAATTCCTTGATTAGGCTGATACAAAAACAATTATTAATTTTACCATGGGCTTCGGATCGAGGGAGACCACCACACCAAAGTCTTCGGCCACACGGTGGAGAAGATAGCGGGCCATCCATAAGTCATCACCCTGCAATCGGAGAAAGAAATGATTACATAAGGTCGTTCGATTGCCTTGACGGGAGGGTACTATCAATTGTAAAAGTAAAATGCCACACACTCGCGAGACAACTCGACACTTATATAAGGACTTTGCCCGAGTTGTAGAACTTTTTCTTTCTTGTCGACTGTCACGCTTACCGCCGATATGCCCAGGCAAGGTCCAACTTGGAACTCCCACTGAGCCGGCATCACTTCGGCATTGGTTCCGGCAATTTTGATCCCCGCGTAGCTAATAGAAAAAGTATTGTATTACTATCATTTTCGATTCCCTGGAAAAGTCTTTATTACGGTACTTACAGACAAGCCCGATAGTGAGCCTCCATGATGTCGCGCCCAAAGACCTTGTTGGCTCCCACGGCGCAATAATAAGGTCCTGCAATGACAAAAAAAGTGAAAGCATGTGAATTACAAAGAAGAACCCCCAAAAAAGAGTGACTGACTATATGGCAATGAACGATCCGTCAAACCGGAACTTACCTTGCGGACCAGGGAAACCGTTCTTGGGCCAGCCGAATGGGTGACCGTCAATGTCCAGCAGCGTGTACTCTTGTTCGATGCCAAACCACGGTTCTTGATCTGCAGCCTGATCCATCACTTCGGCGGCCGTCTTGCGTTTGTTGCTCTCTGTGATAGAACGAAGACAGGCAAATGAAAATTGATTTGTCATTTGCCATTCAAATATCGACAACGGAGTCAAGCATGTCCGCCGGCCGGTACAGCTACGTCAGTTCCGCCAAAAAAGAAGGTAGAAATGCAGACAATGCCAGACGAGCAAAGCAATCATGATGGTCCACTGACACGATTAGACTCAGACTGACTTGGCTCTTTTTCGTTTTCTCTCTTCCTCACCGGTGGGCTTCTTGTTGTATTTGTAGGTCTCACACAGGACGAGAATGTTGTTGCCTCCCGTGAAGGGATCCGGATAGATGGCGACCGGGTGGAGGTAGATGTCGCTGTTGCTGCCTTCCGCCTGTCGTTACATACATTTCTCTGATCGACACAAATTACGAAACCAACCCGTATGCAAATCTTTCCAGAGGGAACTTCGACCTACCTGGTAGGTGCTGGAACCATCGTAATTCCATATGGGCAAATCTAACAAGGAGGAAAGGTTACAGTTAATCAGCTGGACTCAGTCAAGGAATTTATCAATAGCCACGATTAAACCGTCTCAACAAAGAGCGACCTTTGATTCTCCTTACAAATTCAGCCACTACGCACTGATAGGATTACGTGGGATAGAATTGGTCAGCTGGTTCCACAACAGACATAGGCTCAGCTAGGTACAAGGTAGAACGCATTATTATTACTGAGTGATTTAATCACCTATCAGTAGACTAAGGCTCTGGATACATATACTATACTAGTAATACAGTCCCACGTCAAAATTAGCTTCACACGAATTAAAATTAAAGAAATGCATGCGAAGAACGTCAGTCAAGCTATTTCCACTTAAGACAGATATGATTAATAAATGCACAAAGACCGACAGACAGACACACTGCCATCAACACACATGCAAATGCAGGCACCGGTCGTTTCTCCCCGTCAAGTCAAGAGACATGTCATTAATTCTCACCTTTGGGAGTCTTTGGTCGTGAGTCCAGGGTGCGGGTCTTGCATCTCAGCTGTTCGCCGGTTCCGTCGATCCACACATAGCAGGCACCGATTTTGTCTCCCTGCGGCAGATCCAGGTAGCGGAAAAGGGTCTGCTTGTTCGTTTCGGCGGGCACAGATCGGGAAAACATGGCGGCGGCGGCGTTTCTTGTGCTGGTGCTGCTAGCTGAAAAGTGAAGCAAAGCCAACGGAAACGGAGCAACTGGGCCTTGATGGGTGGAAGGTGATTAAGGCAAGTGAAGTGTGGCAAGAATTGGCAAGGAGGTGAGAAAGGAAAGACCAGAATTGGCGACCGACCTCACTTTCCAACTACTACAACTGCTGCTTCTGCTTCTGCTTCTGCCGAGCGCTGTTCGAAAAGTCAAGACAAGAAGTCACCACGGCGAAAGAAAGAAAGAATTCCGCGAGTAATCATGCACTGCAAGGAAAGCTGTGCGACTTGTCAGTCTGTCTGATTCACTCTTTCCCCGTATTCGTCTCATTGTCCAATCAGCATTCAGACAGCTGATACGTAACGCTTGACCCGCCCTCCTGACCGCTTTTGCCACCTCCCTCACTGGCCAGCTGTGTGGCACTATACCGGCACGTGTTTCCGGTCATCCGCGTCGATCAGCCGGTGAAGAAAATAACACACCCGCGCAGGCGGTACACATATTCGCGATGTTCCATTGCACTACGCGCAGAATTTATGCTGGTACGGAGGCACTGTTTTTCCATTTCACGTCAATATTACTAATTCTTACTAGTAACGTAAAGTTTACCAATTTCGGACATATATGACGTGAAATGGTACTTGACTAGGAAGAGCAATTGTTTATTACTCGTACAATACGTACTGGATTTACTGCATCAATTACATGTGCAATTAACGTATGTGGTCATCTGATGGTCTCTCCAGCGGAATATGATTCAGGCTGTTACTGCTTCATACCAGAGAGAACTAATTCGAACGTTAGACACCGGGAAATGATCCGCATAGATCACGGCTAGACTGCTCCTTTGCATAGATCAACACAGTTGGAAAGAGTGTCACAGGGAAATTATTAATAAACAAACTAAACTCAAGGTTCAGCATTCCTCCGCCATTGACGGGCACGTGCTGCCTCCGATGCGGCACCGGGAAAGCGGGTTGACCTCTAACGAGACCGACAGTTTATACTTGTAAAGTTAAAGATAGATTGAACTTTAAACCATAATTTCAGACAGCGCCCTATGGACTGAGCCCGGAAGCGCATAGTTTCTACGGATGCCCACGTGAACAGACTGTCGACCAGTCAAAAGTTCGACGAATGTTAGATAAAGTGCCTCGACTGTACCCATAAAACAGGTTCGTACGCTAAAGTTCATGTCCTTGCCAAATTTTACACAAGATCATACTAAGTACATCCCATCTCAATACAGAAGTACAGTGAAAGTCCTGAGATTCGAACGACGTCACAGTTCAGTTTCTACTTTACTGTCTCAAACTCCAAACTAGCAACGGCCGGCTCCGAGCAAACGGTTCGATAGAAATAAACTCACGTGACCGTTCGGATCTCAGGACTTTCACTCTTCTTCTGTATTGAGATGGGATTGACTTAGTATGGTCGTTTAGTAGTAGTCGTAGTTGTTTAAAATGTGTATGTATGTATACTGTACTGTATGTAACTTCGGACAAGATACAAACGACTGAGGGAAAAAATATAGAGAACCGAAGACGCAGTTATGTACCGGTACGGACTGTAAAATGTGAAATATGGCGTGAAAGAATTAGCTTTCCTCCCTGCAAGTCGGGCCTGATGACTCAAGAACAGGAGCAGAACCTGGAGGCGCTGCTGCGACGGTCTGCAAATACAGCAAGGCATTAATTATCGCGGCCTTGCGGGCATCGGCCTTGGACGTTCCACTTCCGAAACAAACTATCTGGCGGGGAATGGTCAGAATGATGAGACTACCAGCATTGGCGGACTTGTCGACCACACTCGCTGGAATGGGCTTGGACGACGGCACATCTGGCGGCCTCGGCGACAGCGCAGACTGTGACGGCGTCGGTCGGACTGCTTTAGCGGGCTTCGATAAGTCGTACAGATCTTCAAACAAGATATCAAAACCAACTTCGGTGGCGATCTCGCGGAGGAACCCTAACGGATCCGGCAAGCTCTCCAACACCATTTTGGGGGACATTCGTCGGAGCGTTTCTAACGTCGACAGCTTTGATGTGTAGAGATCCTTATGCACGTCCATCATGGCGGGTGCACGTTGCGGTATGATAGTGGTTTTATGTCGTCGCTGCTGAGCCGTTTTGGCAGCGTACATCTCCGCCCGCTTTTGCCAGAGTTCCTTGACTTCTTGGGAATTTTTCAGCAGTTCGTACATGTTGTAGGCAGCGACGCGTTTGGCCAACTTCTTAGACTTGCCTTTGCCGGTGGCTTTGTAACTCCAGACAAAGCACACTATGGTAAAGACAGCGTCATGTGCCATACCTTCCCGAAGGTAGAGGTCGAATCGTGGAGGAGGCCATCGGATGGAAAGGGTGAGTTCTTGGAGGGAGCCGACGGGATTGTCTTCTCGGCAAGTCGGTACAGGATGGTTAACCGAAGCGGAGAAACCAATGATTCGTGAGGTATTGTCTGCAATGGCAGGCACAGTGGAAGCAGGTACTTCAGGCTGCTTGAGTGGCTGGACGTCGGTCAATTTGATGGATGAGGCAAATGACACGGCCAAATTGCTAAGGCCAGGAAGCATAGGAGATTTAGCAGAGGAGCTGAAAGTGGGAAAGAAAATACATTTACAATACTGCACCAAAACAAACGGTAACCCAAACCGCAAGAGAAATCGCTCGCACTAGTCAGTTAACATTCAACATCGGTCACTGGTCAATAAAAAAGATGCTGGAGTAAAACAGCTGACAAATCGGTCAATCAAGCTACCTCGAGCCACAGAAAATCAAAACGTCTAAAATAACTACGCGGAAGTATCAATCCAGCAATCGATGCATCATCCATCAGTCAAATAGGTAACTGCTAACTTGATGAGATAGCGATGTCCCCGCTATGCACCACACGTGTAACTTCCCCCCAGTCCAATACTCGAAACCGAATGAGAACAGTCTTACCTGGTAGTGGTCAAGTGATCAGGTTCAGATTGATTCGCATTGATCGAATTGTCCATGCAGTAAGCAGGAAGGGCAGGCTGTTGAATTGGAATTGGATCTCCTGGCAGTTTGATGTTTGACATCGATAGGAGTAGATTCTTCGCCGCGTCCAATTTGGCCTCCTGTTTACGTCTTCCCCGTCCAGTGGTCGGCTCATAACCGTCTATCTGGAGACGATAGACGAATGTCGGCTCATGGGACATGCCGTCCATGGAAATGAGCTGGTAGGTTGGAGTCAACTTCTGACGCGTGCAAAACTCCTCCAGCACATTAATGTACGATTTCGGGTGCGGGATGGGAAGGATTTGAGAAGGGGATATCTCGTGAGAGGAGTGAGAACTGTCCTGGTTAGAGGTTCCAGAACTGGGCTCGCAAAAAGGATCCATCGAATCCGGATCGTACTGCGCTGATTCCTCCTGCGGGTATTGGCCTTCCATGGTCCGATCAAATACAGCAATTTTCAAACATGTCCAATGCTAAAATTCGGTGAAAGAGAGAAAAAGAGCAGTAACTACGTAGATACGCTGCCAAGGAGATGTTAGAAATCAAGAAATGGAGAAATGAAAGGACATACCACCAGCACCAACTGGGTTCTTCGTGATTTGTGAAACACGAGTTTCTTGTGTAACTGTGATTGATTGACTGATTGGCTATCAATGCGAAAGGTGCTACACTGCAGTGTACAGTAGTGTGCAGTAGTATGAGATGAAGTCAGCAAATAGGCTCACTCATGGATTTATCTTTGATAGCAGCTGCTTGATTGTCTGATTTTTTATACTGTATCCTAGTATAATACGGCACCTTTGTAAATCAAGCAATACTTTAGGGTCTTTAGTGACTCGATTTAATAACGATGTCAAGGGTGAGCCGATTTGCTGACTTCACCTCATATCCATCCATATACAGTAGAACGGCAATTTTTCTGTGTAAGGATATCTCCTTTGCATAAACTCCCCGGTACAGTGCAATTTCTAGCTTATTTATTTACGATTCGGAAAAGAATATTAACATTTTCATTACTTACCCTGTTTGACAGGGAAGACTGCGGTTCAATACTAGTATCACGTGACACTCTACGACTCGCCACTGTCCGAGACCGGCCCAGCCAGCCCACGCGGATGCTGCTTTCTTCCATGCACGCTGTGATATTATGTGAAGACAGACAGGAAACAAAGTGCATCAGAATTCGCAAGCATTTAATTTCTTTCCGACTCTCTGAATAGTTTATTTTTCTGCTACCACTAATTTTGGGCGTTTCGTTTACAATTTATTTTGCTCCGTGATTCCCATCAGGATGTTCGGATATACCAATGAAATGCACTTTCGGGACATGATGAGCAACTCCCTGCAGGAGCGCTCCAAATATGTTTCTGGAATAACTCCCGGATATGTTGAAAATCTGGGATTACCGTCGAATTCGCGGACCAGCGACGCTGGTTCCTCCAGCATTCGAAGTGCTTTGGTAGAAAGCAATACCCTAACGCCCTCAGTTAAACCAAAGCCCACCGCTAAAGAAGCATCTACCAGTAAAGAGGCCTCTACCAATATTCAGCATCGTTATGAAGCGCCCTTTAATCTCTTCGCCATGAATTGGAGTTTACGTAAGGATGAAAATAAGAGATTCCGACTGGCCGTGGCGAGTTGCCGTGATCCGGATCAAGTCGGTCAGCCCAACCACAAAAGTCAAGCCGAAATGGTGCAAATTGTTCAACTACAGCAGGAGAAAAGCTCCTTCGACGTGCTGGCCGACTTCCAGCATAGTTATTCCGCCAATAAGATCGTGTGGATTCCGGATATACAGGGCGCTTATCCTGACCTGTTGGCCACCAGCGGAGATTATCTTCGGGTGTGGAAAGTGAAGAACGGTGGTGGTCAAGGGGAAAAGGATACCATCGAAATGGCGATCATTCTTCAGAATAGTCATAACGCCATGAGTCCCGACGGGAAACAGTCTCTGCCGTTGACCAGTTTTGACTGGAACCAGGCCGACCCGTCAATCCTGGTAACCTGTAGCTTGGACAATAGGTAACAGTCATACTCGGTTGTACCACGTAGTACCACTTAGTACCACGTAATACTACTAAGAAACAATGTTTTTCATAACCAGCCTGTTAGCGATTCTATGCATCGCATCGCTTTAAATGAAACGTTCAGAGAAGGTAGTTTCTTTATATCGGCACAAAATTGCTAGCTACTAGTTTTTAAAAAGACTGTCTCAATAATGACTGTGTGAGTTAACAAATACTTGAGTTTTATACCTAAATTGTGCTGTTTCAGTTGTACGGTCTGGACACTCGAAACCGGTCAAGCTATAGCCACCAACAAGTCCAGTGAGTGCTCTCTAACTCCGCTCTTTTACGAATCGATGCAAAAATCAATTTTTTAATATTTTGATGTGGTAGTGTCAGCCACCGTTCAGACTCAATTGGTCGCTCACGACAACCACGTCTACGATGTTGCATTCACTCACCATTCTTCCGGCAATCGGGACATGTTTGCTTCCGTTGGAGACGAAGGTTAGTCCGGTCTCCCCATAAGGCAATCTTACCGTACAATCACCGCTGGCGACATTTCATCGTTTGCATTGAATGACCTCGACTGTGTTTCGTTGATTCAGGTTCCGTTAGGCAGTTCGACCTGCGAAATCTCGTGCAATCGACTGTTCTCTACCAGGAACCCCACGATCGACCGCTTGTCCGCCTGGCTTATGCAAAACAACAGACGAACTGTCTCGCTTTCTTTGCCGAAAATGCGGACCAAGTGATAGTGCTGGACATTCGAATGCCGAACTCACCGTTAGCGCATCTCCGGGGCCACTCCGGAAACGTAAATGCCATGAGCTGGGCCGCGCACTCGGAGAATCATTTGGTACACGAACTTCCCCACAATGGACCTCATCAGTCCGCATTACAGTACTGCGTGCAATAACGATACAATCACTAACGGATATCGTTTCTTTTCTTGTTAGGTCAGCGTGGGAGATGACCAACAGGTTCAATCAGTTTGTTTTTGTTTCTCAAGCAAGTAAAATAAATAATTTTCATCCAGCAAAGATGCATCTGATCTGTTATCGACAGGTACTCATTTGGGACATCCAACAAGTAGCAGCTCGCCCAACTGCCGGCCCAATTCTAAGCTACACGGCTGCCGGGCCTGTGAACAATGTCGCATGGTCTGAACTTCAGCCGGAGTGGATCGCAGTTGTCCATGACAATTCGCTAGAACTGCTGCGAGTCGAATAAATAAAGCGTAAACCAAGAGAAAAATCCCCAACTTAAAAAAAGAGTCCTTTCAGAAGGATAACGAAGCCTCAATAAATTATTTTTTCCCATTCTTGATAGGAGCGCTCGAGCTCTTCAGAGGAGCAGTAGAGCCCTTGACGACACTGGCCGCTGATTTTGTATTACTCTTTGCTGCCAGAAGAGCCTCCGCCTTCGCTGCTTCGAGTGCTCTTTCCTTGCTGATTTTATTCCGAAGATGTTCCTTGTACTTCTGAATGCCTCCTGTCCATTTCGTGACTTTTTGATGCTCGCAGATCCAAATTTCCTCGGCGACTTGGTTGATCAAACGGAAGTCGTGAGAAACGAGGATGATTCCACCGGTAAAGTCGTTCAAGGCGTCGGCCAGCGCATCGATGGTCTGTTAAACACAGCGAAACTGTTAGTGATCCATACAAACGTCTGATCTGTCAATTCGCCCTAAGGATTACCTCCATGTCCAAGTGATTAGTCTGAAACAATAAATTCACTTAGTCGCAATCATTAACGATTTTAAAGAATACAGAGGTACGACACGTACCGGTTCGTCCAACAGTAACAGATGGGGGTTCTGATATGCTAACCAGGCAAAAACAACCCGACATCGTTGGCCGTCTGAAAGTTGTTTGATCGGACACGTTTGTTGCCGACCAGTCAACTGTAACACAAATCAGATTGTATTTACGATGTAATAATTTAATGTCCCTCACACATGTACACTCACCCCATACTGTCCAATAATCCTTCTCATAACCTCGACTTCCTTGATATCGGGAAAAGTCTATATCAAAAGAGAGACACATGACAAATGACAACCAATGGAGGCCAGTTTAGTGTAGTACTGTAAATGAGTACTGTACTCATACCTTCATCATGAAATCTACCGGAGAGAGGTTGACATCTAACATGTCCTGCAGATGCTGGTGGTACCTGCCAATCCGGACGTGGGGATGCTTCCGGATCATGCCATCAGTAGGCATCAACTAAAAGCAAGCGTAGCACTTAGTTAAGACTCGTCAAACTCAAGCATAACCCTAAAGTCAAACAATACCTCATTGACTAGAAGCTTCAGGAGAGTAGACTTTCCCGCTCCTTTAACAGAAAATGTACTGTTATATTTGTAAAGTTAAACCATGAATGAGCTCACGGCTCATGAATGAGCTCGACAGGGCATACCGTTGGGTCCTACGAGAGCAATTCGAGAATCCAAATCGATACCAAACTCCAAGTCAGTGTAAATATATGGCTGAAAACAGGATAAATCAGATGTGCACAAGTGTATCGCAGCGTACGAGGACTCCAATATTACCCAATTTTAATTTTTACCTTGGTGTCATCGTAGCGGAAGCTGACCTTCTGCACCATAATCACGGGTGGAGGGATCGTACCCGGGTCGGGGAAAGCGAAAGTAGTCAGTTTATCCTTGACGACCTGCTCTGTCAGACCGCCTTGTACCATCTTAGCCAGGGTTTTCTCTTTGCTCTGCAAACATATCCAGGCATAACTACAGAATGGTTGGAAAACTAAAGAAGATAGAAAACGAAAGGCATAAAGCGGTGATTACCTGAGCTTGCCGCGCCAACTTGGCACTACCGTGGCCGAATCTGGCGATGTAGTCCTGCAGTTACAATTTGCCATGTATTCAGAAGCGTCCAGAAGTTGATTACTTCTTTATGGAATGTACGTGTCGGCAAGATCAGTTTAATCGCTTCGGTTAGTCAATGCATGGAAGAATTGTTACGCTAACGAAAAACTCCTCTAACATTCTCGGCCTTTTATGTCATCCCTTCTAGCCCTAGCTCCCGTTTCATATTCGCATGTCCTGTGTTTCAGCACACTACGAGCTAACCATTCGAGAAAACATACCTTCATGTGAGAAATCTGGTCTTGCTCCCATTTGTACTGGAAAAATAAGAATGACGGTTTCACCTTTGTTCACATGGCAGCACATGATAATGCGAGACAACGCACCTGCTTCAGTTGATTCTCCAGCTGTTCAGATCGAGTCTTGACGAAAGAATCGTAGTTTCCACCGAACACTTTCAACTTTTTGTCGTGCAAATGGATGATATGGGAGCAGACTCCATTCATGAAATCTTGCGAATGCGAGACCACTACCAGAATACGCTTGTACCTGTCAATAAAACGGAAAGTTAGGCAATAGAGAAAACGTTGGGGGGGGGGGAGAACAAAGGACTAACGTCTTCAGTTCTTCTTCCAACCAAACGCAGGCATCTAAGTCCAGATGATTAGTCGGCTCGTCCAGCAAGAGAATGGCCGGCTTGAGGTACAATGCGCGAGCAAGAGACACTCGCATGCGCCAACCACCAGAGAAATCCTAACGATCATTTAAAAATACTACAACCGTCGAACACAGGCGTTTATCATCAGGACGCGTATTGAGGAGAAGTCTGGAATTTGGCTCACGTCCAAATCACTTTAATTCGGCTCACTCATGGGTTTTTCTTTTATGGCAGGTGTTTGGTTGCTTGATTTACAAGAGTGCTACAGTATACTAAGATATAGTATATAAATCAAGCAAGCAAGCATCTGACTACCCATGAGTGAGCCGATTTATCGACTAAGTGGAGGGTGAGCCGAAATACAAACTTCACCTCATACCTTGACTTTAGTGGCCTGCATTTGTTTAGTGAACCCAAGACCATGGAGAATTTGGGCGGCTCTTGTCTCAGCAGTGTCAGCTCCCAGTTCGTCCAGCCGCTCGTATATGTCCATCAAATGGGCTTGAGCCTCTGAATAAAGTGATAAAAAGTAAAAGGTAAGAAATTCTGCCCAAATTTCCAACAAATACCAGGCAAACGCTTTGGGTTGAATCACTACATGGGTTGAATCAGTCGGGTGGCGGAGGGCGCCGCAGGCGGTGTGTGTATTGCTGAATGAGTGTTGTTTACAATTTACACTCGTGGCGCCCTCCGCCACCCGACTGATTCAACCCATGTAGTGATTCAACCCAAAGCGTTTGCTTGGTACTAGTTAAGATAGTACAGCCATGTCCATCCAATGCGTACCATCGTCCGTTGAGTGGGCCAGCTCTTCTGCCTCCCTTTCGAGTTCCATGCGCTCTTCGTCAACCTGTTCGGAAGAGACATTTTATCCAAGCAGATGCTTATTTCGTGACGAATCATGAAAACTCAACAGAAGCCAACAATCACCAAAACAGTTAAAAACAACAGCCACGATTAGACAGATGTGGAAAATGCCAACAACTGCAACTAGTAAAACTAAAAAATGTAGTGCCCCAAACCTTTTAACGAGATAAAAAAGCCAAGCCACCGACAGAATTACTACACACCAACCGCACAAGATGCTCATACAGCAAATAGGACAGGACAGGACACAAGGCAGACATACTGTAAATGAGCGCGCTTGAACTCTTACATCCTTAAGAATTTCAGGACCTACCTCAACGACACACTGAAGCGCAGTTTTGTCTACCGGCGCCATTTCACGGTGTAAGTGGAAAATATCCAATCCGCGGGGGATATCAACTTCACGACGACCAAGGACAGACAGAAGCGCACTTTTGCCGCTACCATTGAGACCAATAAGACCGTAGCGATTGCCGGCATTCAATTCCAGATTGGTGTCAGTCAGCAGTTCCGCTCCATAAAAGCTGACAGAGAAGTTATAGATCTTCAAATCCTGTGACAGTGGGTGGGAGGTGAGCACTCCTGTGCTGGTCCGGAATTCCGCGCTGACGTCCAGCTCTCTCAGCTCGGCCTCGAGGTTTGCCACTAAAATGAATAGCAAAAACTATGAGAACTATGAGACAGAATCCAAAGAGCGACCCTCAAAGTAACCACGGCACAGCTGTATTACGTACGCTAGACATCACATCAACACATCAACCAATGAATCCAGCGCAAACGAACCGAAGAGAATAAAAGGACAGTATCTTTTTTATTCAATACGGGAATTTGGCAATCGATGCCAACGTAAAGACACAAAAGTAAAGTTGCCAGAAGTTTTATCAAGAAAACGAACTCGAAAAATAAGCATAAAATAATTATGAAGTCCATCCCACGATTTACTGAATGAAATAAACGAAACCAACCAGTAAATCAATCGATCCATGCTTCAATCAAGTCACATCTCTTTGAATTCAAAAACAAATGAATCAATGAATCAATAAATGAAATTGGCTGGATTGGCGATTGCAGATTCGCTGATAATGAAGCTTTAGAAAAAAAAAGCACAGCTGTTAATGTCATTCGGAACAATTTTCTCATACGCTAAAACACGACCAACAACATCGGAGATTTAACTTAAGCGATTAGCAAACGGACGTGTCGTGACTACTGTGCCAGCTCCACCATCCAAAAAGAAGAGTTTTTCAGTGAAATGTGAACGTGTTCTACTTTATACTAAGTAGAACATACCTAATTGGTCCTTGTTCCCATTCTGGGTAACGGCTCCGTGGCCATTGCTAGTAGTGCTTCCGTTGGTCGTTGGTGTTGCGGTGCCGGATGACGCCTTAGAATCGCCCTTCTTCGCTGCCCGTTT
The DNA here is from genome assembly GCA_001579985.1 of Hypsibius dujardini. Lineage (NCBI taxonomy): Eukaryota > Metazoa > Tardigrada > Eutardigrada > Parachela > Hypsibiidae > Hypsibius > Hypsibius dujardini. Next base: position 38,305 of record LRSR01004519.1, read on the forward strand.
TTGCTTGGAAATGCTGGCCATTCTTAAATGGACTGGAAAATAATGGCAAGCGGTGAAAGTAATGAAGCAAAAACACCTCCTTCAATCCAAACAGGGAAATGAGTTATCTCAGAGAGAGAGGAGAGTGTGGATAGAGCTTTGGATTTGCGAAAAGAAGAGGATTCGAGAGATGAGGACCTCGCTATCACTTTAGAGAAATTGCTACGAGCTCGAGACGGGGACCTGTGCACGGTCGGTAGTTACGCCATCAGTCCAAAGTGCACGCAAAACAGACACCTCATTCGGCTACGGCGTGTTTACTCTGAAGATGGTACGTTTTCACGTTCATACGCAGTACGCACGGACCATAGGCTTTTCGCGATTCCAGACGTAAGCTGCGGTAAGTACCGCCCCCGTCATACGTGCCTCTTTGAGTTATCCTCCTTGGTAGGTTATTTTTTACCAACCGGACGTAATTTCCCACCTATGATTGTAAGCTGCGCTACGCGCGCACAATTTTGGCGTGAAAAAGTTCTTTTCTTTCAAATGAAGCAGTATTATTATTGTTAATCTTGCAAGTTCGCCGTTCGGATATTCTGATAACAAATATACTTAAAATTTAATCATTACGAGCTCTAATTTTCTTTGGACACGTGTTATTAGTCCTCTAGTTGACAGGAACACAAGTAAGTTGTTGAAGTTTACCAGCAAGATTGATTGGCATTGATTGATTGATTGAGTAAGTGATTTTGATTGAATGGCACATGCAGTTCTCGGGATTAAAATGTCTATCAGAATCAGCTTGTTTGACGTTTGTGTATTTTTCATCCATATGAATATTATGCCAGGTTATCGGAATGACTCGTCTCGTTGGAACGGAAGAAGAGGAAGAGCAGCCTGTACTATGGTACATGTGCTGGAGGAGTTGCTTCCCTTCAATAAAGCAATCACGAAGCCAGAAGCATACTGATCTGGAATCCATGCGAAAAAATGCTGCCTCCTCGATTGGAACTGATCAGAATCCCTCAAGTAAGTAGTATTATCGGTTGTCAAGTGCTTACGAACTGTTCTGTTTTAGGCTGATCGGACTGCTTTGTGCTTTTCGAAAATACAGTACATGTCAACATATCACTCTTGTTTTTTGTTGCTTTAATGTCGTCGATTGGTCGATTGATTGGAGGGTTGATAGTGCCTACAAACGCCGATGCTTGAGTGGAAGCCAGAGATTGATTGATTCGTCTTCATCTTTCCATCCCTCACTCGCAGTCCATTACACCAATACCAACTTCAAAAAGCAACGTGCATTTATGTTAGCAAAGCATTCGGTGTTACATCCTGTTCATTTAATTGTATGTTCATGAGAAAATACTCAGTTTAGTGTGCATTTTCATCGAATCTTGTCTCTGGCTGATCAAAAATTCGTATATTGTATCCCAGTAGGCGATTTCTCGGTTCTCAGAAAATGTGAGATGCTGATTGGTTTCATTATTATCAAGTACAGCTATAAATTGTGCATTGTTTGCTGTTTGTATTATCTCTGCAGTGTTCTCTGTAAATGTACATTATTGACTATTTCGGAGAAGTACTAACAATTTTCGATTTCATTTGCAGGGCACATTCCCGTTCCAATGGATACTGTCGGCCGTTCGAAGGCTTGCGGTGTGAAAGTTCCGCTCGGTATCTCCACCGCTTCCGCAGATGATTGTTCCGTACCAGAGGCCTCGCTCAACGTGGCGCTCGCGCATGCAGACGAATTTGTGACAGATCAGAGCGGAATCAGCGTAGTACCGGAAGTGACCGTGGCCGATGCTTCTACTGATTTCTTCAAAGACGTGGCTGTTTTCGAGAAGCACGACATCGAGTGTAGTCCCACGCCAGCGCGAAGCCAGCTTACTCGGGAGGTGAAAGATGAGAATGAGTGGCAAGATCACTCAGTTCTGGAGCACGCCACGCCAGACGTTACGCTCATCGCCTTCGACTTGTCAACTCCCGCCAAGGTGAGCTGGCTGGATCAGTCAATGTTGGAGGAAGATACCCTCGACCGGACCATGTTTAGCAATCAGTGCATGACGCCGTCGAAGGAAGATTCGATGATAGAAAATGCAGACGGCAACATATCCTACAGCGGGGACGGAATGGGAACCTGTTGCCTGGAATGCGAACCACGCCAGGGCGGTAACTGTGGCGCTGAGACTCCAGTTCAGAAGAAGACCAAGACCTGCGGGTGCATGCCGGACGGACGCTGTCAGGACGCCTTCCGAGCCAAGCGACAGCTCATGCGCACCGCAGCCAGATGCCACTGACGGAAGTCTTTTAGGGGGATGTGATAATCTTGACTCATCGATTAAGTTCTCAAATCGTTATTCCTTGTACTCTTATTCTTGCATACTCTTAAAATTGTTTTCCGCCATATGCGACATTCAGTACGAGAACGTGTTCTACTAAAATGGATATAGTTGTTATGTATTCACCGGGTAATTAACAATCATCATGGAGTATATCACTAAGAAAAACGTGCAACTAAGAACTTTGTGTGCCAACAATGAGATTAAGGGAAATCATCAGGTTCACGGGTACTGCTACAACAAACTGACAAGCTAAGCGTTAAAACTGCCGCAGACTAGAAAACAGAGAACCGGGACTTTAATCGGAACATAAAACAGGCGTTGTCTCCTTATCGACTACACAACAAAAGACGCCATCGCTGGGCGGCACGTGAAACGGGGGCATTGGAGGATCGCGAACGGCGCAAGCCAATGGGCACCGGAGGATTCCTCACCACCATACCTTCGCCTACGCAGTCATCCCGACCTCCACCAGGGTGCAGCACCAGGGCAAACCGGCTGCGCCGTTTACGCAACATTTGGAGCATCTCATGACGTCGCCGTTCCAAACTCTGTCATAGAAAGTTAGAAAGCTTTAATATGCAACAGAATAAAAAGCTGACTAGAATGAACCACCACCGCTTACCTGCTCGTAAAGGTCATATTCATTGACGTACCTATATAACGCAAAGCAAATCGCTGGTACAGTTAAACATTCACGAGTAAAAAACGGGGGAACTTTCAACAATACCAGACAGGTGGCCATCGCTGCTTGCTGAGCATCGCTTGCTATAAATATCGATTAGAGTAGAAAATGATGCCTGTGCTGAGTCACTGTCGTAGTAGGAAAATGTAAACTCACGTGCAACGGTGTTAATGCTCGTAACTGCGGCATGTATAGACGAGAAATGAAAACGTAATGAGTGGTGATGAAATTGCAACACCAGCTGTAGAGATAGCCGGCATTGAATGCCTATAAAATTAAACGTCGGCTGATATGAAAGGTGCTCATCAACGTCATTCATGCCAAACATACAAACGCATACGGTCATACGGACTGACCTCGGCAATCTCAAGCAGTTCCAAGGCGCGCATTGAGATGATGCACTCCGAGCGGGATTGATCGACATCCTCGGTCGATAGTGTCAGGAACTTAGCAACAATGTAATCCTGCACAAGATCCATCAGACGTGGCAGACAAAATCGATCGGCTACCGCCAGGATTTCCACAGCTTCCACCACGTCATTTGTTTTTGGGCACTGTAAAGACCGAACAAATGTACCCACACAACATATACCGTATATTGAAAGATGATACGGTCTGATCGCTGGACAGGTCACATTACTAGTATCTCAATAATGTAAGTTCACCAATTCGATTCATGGAATTGTAACGAGTTGTTAGTCAACGTGGACGCTGGAGAAGGTCTGAAGATTGAGCATAAGTCACGTCCTAACAATAATGAAACTCACCTGGTCCATGTAGAGGAAAAACAAACAGTAACGCAGAATAGCTGGGTCGATGTCTGGAATCTGGATTACGGGCTTGGCTTGCTCTTCAAAGCTCCCGCAAAACATGGCCTACAGCACGAAGAAGGAAATACACAGAGGACGTGAGCACTTAAGAAGACTGATGAGCGATTCTAGAAGAAACCAAGAATAAACGCACCGACATGAACGATGACCGCTTCGTCACCAAGCCGCGAAACGATGGCACCAGAACCCCGTCGGCCGCTTGAAATGAAACATCTACAAGAATTGTACAATGATCAGTTTTACATGCTATTCAACATCTCATTTCGCCTGTGATGGAAATGAGGCAACGCACCGGAGTACGGTGTGTGAGAGTCCTGGGCGAGCACTGCTAGCCTTCTGTTTCTCTCACTCAGAAACTGTTTACTTATGGCAAGGTTTCCCTCTTCAGACTGGGCGTCGTCCCCATCGCCGCTCAGGCGACTTGCTATGATCTTCGTCAAGAATTTTACGCCTGAAGACAAGCATTTATTCAGTCACAAATACACATAAGGACTTAGTCACTAAAACATACCGAGATTCTCAGATAATCTTTGCAGGGGCTGCACGGTGTCAGCAGCCATATCCAGAATTCCCTGGACAACAAATGTAAGTGTGATGTGGTGATGATGTTATGATTTGCTCCGTGGGAATGCTAAAACGAGGGGCTAACCGTGTAAAGAAAGTGGACAAGCTGAAGGAGGGTGCGGGTTAAAAATTCGGTTCGTAACGTTAAAAGATGCAAACGAGAGTTGCGCTCAGTCGTGGTAGCGGTTATTTTCGTAAAGCAGGCATGTCCATCCTCTGCTGTACTCCCATCGGTGCTGAGAATACGGTGGAGGTCCAAAGAGGCTGAGAAGGAAGGCCAAGGTTAGTGAATGCATGTTATTCAGATGATTTAAGCCTTTCGGGCGCTCTAGTAGTACCCGCGGCAAGCAGAATGGCATGAGCGCGCACTGTTCCATCCAAACAGATGAATTCTACGTCGGGAAAGGGTGCGTCGGGACTGGCCAAACTGGAAAGATCCTCTGCAAACGTGCTGCTGCTGGAGTGGTGTTCCGGCGTGGGTGGTGGCGGTATCAGATAAGGCGACTGCCATTCGGCGCCGCGAACCTGACAGATGGTAAACCGTGATCGTTAACTTTTGCCGGTCAAAATGTAAATCGAAATGCTAAAAAGGTTAAGTGTACACTTTTCAGATGGGATGCCCAAAATCGAGTCTGTCGGCGATGAAGTAAAGCAGCACGGATGGCATTGGTGAATACAGAACGCACGCCGAAACCTGCATTCCAAGAGCGGCACGATATTACAAGTGGAACTCGGAAGGGAAAGAAGGGCAAGACTATGGTGCATTACCATACACGGACATACCAGAAAATACGCTAGTTTCATAGTACGCAACTGCTCCGATCTGAGCCGCCACGGCTCGCCCTCGTTCCGGTAATATAATATCGGACTCCTTAACCCGTCTAACAAAGGGGAGCAAAACTAATAATACCCTTGACAAGTGCGATGACGCAGATGGTCGCCGGATGTACATACTTCCGCTCATCAGGAATAAGTTTGATGTAAGCTGGGTCTTTCCACAAATGTCTCCTGAAAGCACAAAAGGGAGAGTTGATTAAGCTAAAGACGGCATTTGATTTTTCTCTAGTGATTACTACTTACATATCGTTCCGACAACCGATGAGAACAATCTGTTGATATCAAGAGCAAGGGATACTCAATCAATTGTAATCAATTGGGAGATCAATTGTAAAGTCCAAACAATGTAATATTCCTGGAACATACTGGGGTGGTCTTGCAGAAATGACGAATTTCCGGCCACCATTTGTCCACAACATTACGCAAAGATTGCGGCGAGCAAATGGAGAAGCAGAGCGCAATCACATCCGACCTAGAAGCATCGTGTCACCGCTAGTACAGGTGCACACCATTGACTGCTGACTAGAAAGTTGCTCAGTTCTTTATCAAAGAAACATACCGGCCGAAGGCAAATTTTCTGTCCTTGTCATGAGTTCCAAAGGTATCCCAAAGCCGCAATGTCACACTCACGTCGTCCACAATTTCCCATGAATTTTCCAGTACCTAAAGAGCAGTAATTAAGTAGTATCGATATCAAGTACTAGTACTACGACCAAGCAACCGGAAAGCAAGCCAGCTATCGATCGCTCCAGTGATTCGACATTCTGTATCGAGTATCGACGTAAAGATCTACGTATGATCTATGCATGAACCTGAGTAAAGATGATTAGTAGAGCTATGCATATGATCTGTAGGCATTCTGTACTTCTCGTCCACTCATCGACATGGTAGAAGTGAAAACCATTGGTTGATTGATTGGTACGCATACCTCATTCCGCCGAGTGCGTGCATGTATTCACACGGGGCAAAAAACCTTGCGCTAACCGAGTTAAGCCATTACACTCGTTCGACGCATGGTTGTTCTACACAACCGCGAGTTAAAGTGCTTAATTCGGTCAGCGCAAGGTTTTTGCTACGTGTATATATGGGGATTTGAGGACTCAGAACAATTAGTACGTCCGTTCTAAACTGTACCTCTTGGTGTTGATGGTACTGGTCGATGGCGAATACGGTGGGGATGTGGGTTAGACACAGCTCCTTTAGTGTAAACTTGGCATTTCGGGCCCTCGCACAGATGAGTCTGAAAAACGTACACAATCGCTACTGGCGTCATGATTCTAGTCGAAAGATTGTTTGATCATACTGCTTACCGTGTCTTTCCCACAGCGCTGTCCCCTACGACGACACATTTGACTCGTTCCTGGCGCGGCCGATCATGATCGAGGTGCGTAATTCCTTGGGCATGTGCTGGACCAGCTGCCATGAGCGTGGTTAAGAGGAATCACATGCCCTTGGTTCGCGAAGAAGCTCGAAAGAAAACTACGGCCTAAGGTTACGGTTTGATGCAACTAGAAAGTCACTGAATGGCTGATGATCCTGCAGGAGATGACACAGACTTCAATCCTCATCCTCTTCTATATCATCCGGTTCATGTTCAGTACATAAATCCCCATCCTAATCCTGGTTAACAGGATCCAATCCAATTGTGGCGGCAGGAAACCTTTTAACTCAGTCAGTCATGATGAGATCCTGCATCAGACAACAAGGAGACAATGATGCGATCCTGCATCAGACAACAAGGAGGTAAATAACAAGTACGCAATTCCGCTTGCACTGTACGTGTTTGATGGTCCAGTTCATGAGGAGCAAGGCTAATGTATAGTAGTCGTCCTTCGTTTTGGACAGCGCAGAAGAGTATTAAACTTCGAACTCATACGATGTATAGGGAATAAAGCAATAGTAGCAATAATATCTGTGAAGGCGCGATACTAATTCTAAATTTCAGGTACGAGTAGCAGCACATTCGATTTTTTCTTTATTTGTCAGCTGACGCACAGCGTGAACAGCAGTCGCCTGAGACGCAGACCGCAGCGTGACGTCAGCAGACGAATTCAATTCCCTGCAGGGGGCACTGTCTCCAAAGCTGAAATCATGCGCCAGGTTCCACACATGCACGGGGCTGTACTAGTGATACCGGAGTAGATAATCCCGTAATCCCATTGCTGGCGAAGAATTTGGAATTGGATTGCTCTGGATGTTTCGAAACATTTTGTCAAACGATTACGTTCGTCCATGTTAATGATTAGGGAACAATGTGATGCGTCAGTATTTATTTGAACACGTGGTACGGAACTACATGCTCCGTAAGGCAGTCTATGCAGTTATGACATATGCTTGTCACAGCCTATTTTGAAATTGATTAATTAAGAAGACCACCCAACCCGAAAGCCTTTTAATATAATATAAGCAGCAATAACCTGCCGTGCCTTTGACCAATACAGTTTTAGAGATATTTACATTTACTGCTACGCTTTTTTGCTCGAGGTTATTAGAGGAGTGGGACACTTGAACCCCTAAGGGTACATCCACTTATTACGTCAGTATTGGTCAAGGGGATGGGGAGGGGGCAAAAAATACCAGACGAACTCTGACTGTACGGTATGGGGGGGGGGTAGGCCAGCGTCCTGACGTCAGCTTTGGGGAACTCAATAGGCTTAGAAATTATTAATTTTGAAATTTCTGCGGCAATTCTTATTTTTCTCGAGTATTACACACCCTGGGAACATTTTATCGACTGGACACTCGGATGCTGCAGAAGCCATTTGATCCCAACTCGAAGTATGCGGCACTGCCGTTCGATTGCTACTGCCCCTCCATACAAAAGGGTGGGAAGTTAGATCGCATGGTCTGCAAGACGTGCGGCGCATACTTTGCCACGCAGGTCGCTCGTAAAAATCACCAATGTGCGCCGGATGACCAGAAGGAAGACTACGAAGACATGACCGATGATGACGAGGTCGCTGCTCACGTACCAGCGTCGCCCCAGGATATCCCTATCATTTCAGATAGGACGGACTGGCTGCGTAGCGACTCGATGGTGGACAGACCCGATTTGGAGTGGTAAAGATACATCTCAAATTTATTTTCTGTATTGGAAGGGCTCTTTGGTTTCTGACGTTAGAAATAGAAGATTTACGGGGTGTTAAAAAAATTCTGACGAACTCCATTGTTAGGGGAGAGGGTGTCGGGTCGCCTAATGACAATTACTGACGTAATAAACAGATGTTCCCTAAGCTAAAATAATCTCGTCGTGATTAAATGACGGAAGTAGCAATCACCGTACTCGTAGACATTGTACTCATGCACATTGTACTTGTGCACATTGCACCCATGCACATTGTACTCGTACACATACATTGTACTCGTGCACATTGCACCCATGCACATTCTACTCATGCACAGTGTACTCATCCACATTGCACTCATGCACATTGCACTCATGCACATTGCACTCATGCACATTGCACTCATGCACATTGTACTAGTGCACGTTGTACTAGTGCACGTTGTACTAGTTCACATTCTACTCATGCACATTGTACTAGTGCACATTGTAATGACGAATGTGTTCCAAGTCCTACGCATGGTAAAGATTTAATTATGACAGCAAGGACCAGCTTGCATACATGTGTAACTAAATTGACCAGCAATAGATAAGAATAAAACTAGAACGGTAGTCAAAACAGCAAAACAGAAACGAAATGGCTTAAACTAAGTTGAGAGAGTACGCTTAAACAAAACACAACCTACTCCACTTCCAATCTGTTAACGAAGAAAGACGGAAATGCGAGCTCGGTCGTAATGAGGACACGGCGACCACGCGATGATTGACGACGACTGGTCAGCTACTCGCTTGCCAGGTTCACCAACGACTGATGTAACAAACCGCCTAAAATCTCTAGTCGCTCGCTTGGGTCAGTTCAGGTCAAGAAACCACATCCATCCATCCATCATACCATACTATCGTCGAGTCGGGTCAGAGGGGGTCAAGTTGTGAGCGGTGGTGGCCAAAGAGGTCAGAAGAAGATGAAGATCCGGAGAAAGTGCTCGTACAGATACACGTAGAAGCATACAAAAAAAGGGGGAGCAATCCTTAGCATCTCGCGGTGAGGTGGTTACGGCGAAATGCTGTATGAAAGATGATGTTAACCATAACTGGAAACAGATGGTGAGGATCCATAGGAAGCCATCGGAGAGCTTGCATAACCACTGCTGGACGCTGGGGAAGCGTAAGAAGCTGGAGAGGCTGGAGAAGCGTAAGAAGCTGGAGAGGCTGGAGAAGCGTAAGAAGCTGGAGAAGCGTAAGAAGCTGCTGGGGATGCACTGTAAGAGGCCGGAGAGGGAGCGTAATTGTTGTTCTGCTGTTGCCCTGTGAAAACTGGGTAGATGGGATAAGGAATATAAACGAGGGGTGCTACCGCTGCTGCCGCAGCTCCGCAGTTGGATAGAAGCGAGGCCAAAGTTGCGGTTGTTCCACTCTGAAAGGAAAACGGTAAAAGGGTTAGAAAATGATACAGCATTAGAACAGAAACAGGTCTCTTGTGACCAGACTTGTTTCTGTGGTTGCTTTTGGGAAGCCATAGTGTGTTATAGGTAACTTACCACAGCTCCAGCGCGAGTCAGGCACTGGTATTGGTTGATGCCGGCGATGTTGCAAATGTAGCAAATGTTATCGGAGCTCGTGATGTATGCTGCAGCGGTGCAGTTGACGTATGGAGATTGACCGTGAAGTCCTGGGACCGAAACGGCAATCATGTTTGTCACGTTTCCTCCGCAGAGGAAGTTGTAGCCGTCGCTCAGAACAACCTGGAATCCGTCCCCATCTGAAATGGCCGCATTTTAGTAATTGCTTTTATCGTTATAATTTTGCAGACAGAAGAATGACAGACGGGGTCAAGCGGCATTACCAATGTGATAAATGAGGGTTCCGCGACCTAATCCGTAAACTAAACTGGGTGTTCCTGTGATACCCAAGTTAGTGACTAGGCTAGGTCCGGTGCATGCAAGAGATCCAGTTTGGTAATCAGTCACAAAGTACTGGTCGTTTAACTAAAAAGACGTTCGAGGTTAGATAAGGAGAACTAAACACCTCCACTTCTCCACAAAGCTCCGCGACAGAAGGAATCTTACGTTAAAAAACTGGACGTTGCAGGAGCCATCGGTCTCGGCCTCAGCCAGATCGCGAGACACACAACCACCGGTCAAGCCTGCCAGCAGAATCGGTCCCTGGATATACTGGAAAGAGGCGGTATACTGCCACGCGTACGCTCCAGAGGAGATGTAAATGCTCCCGTTGCACAACTGCCAGAAAGCGTCAATCGTGGCACCTGCCGCGCAGATATTTGGTACGGTCCCGGTCGTCTAAAGGAGATTAAAAAATAACGAGAAATTGAGATATCAAAATGTGCACTGTAAACTCCTCCCTCCCACTGTGTGAAAGCGATTGGAATTTGAGTGACTTACAAACATGCAACATGTGGTTTCGAACAAGGCGGGCGCAATGTTGAGACAGTCGAAGGTGGGCATCTTGGTGTAGCCATCAGGACAGCGGCCAGAGGGAATGGGTCGTCGGGAGTAGTAGTTAAGGTCGTACGTCTCGATCAAAGGCAAATCGGGGTAGTTGCAGTAGTTTCGATCATCACCACCGCAAGCAATCGGGAAGTTTGTCGGGATGTTTGCTACATTGAAGGCTGCAAAGGAGGAATCGAATGTACTGTAGGAACATGTAGATTTTAAGTCTTCAAGCAAACGCGTTAATCTGCGGGCCACGTGTATTCTTTTGCGTTTTAGTTATCAACCACTGAGTTTGAAATCTATTAAATTTAGCCACCGCAAATGATCATAATAGAAAGAATGAAGGCAGTGTGAATTCTCAGTCAAATGACGTGCGTCCTGCAAGTAGTTTTTACTTACTAAAATTGGACACTCCATTGAGTGCGAATGTGATTGAGAGTGGACCGACATTTTGCCGGCCTTCACGGTCCCCTGAATGTACTTGAGTGGGTTCTGCGATTTCCTTGATGTAGGCAAAGAAAGATTTGGCGTCCGACGCGTAGGTTGTCCTCACAAGACAGAGGAGAGCAGGAAGAAGGAACTTGATGAAGCGACCCGCCGACATGGCTGACGTTGGACAGTGAGTGGATTTAAGGAGAAGCGAAAGACCTCCCGGTCTTGATTCGTTAATCCTTAAGGCCCACTTGAGGTGTGATAGCTGATCAGGCTTCCCAACAATTCGGCTCTCAGTATTGGCGAGAATAATAAATCCAAAAAGCGACGAAGAATCAGCAGAATCGAGGGCCAACGACTAATTTGACCAGCGCGTCGGCTTGATTCTTTTCGATGGCTCCTTGACTGGCGGAGACGAGAGGCGAATCTGTATAGAAGGTACGACAGGCGGATGTTGAGATATGATGAAGAATTTTATATGTCTCATTAGCGGAAAGATCACGCCGTATTATCTTGAGGCCATTTAATCTCTGCTTCACCTGCACGTACCTGATGGTGAGAGCACGTACCTGATGGTGAGACAATTATCAATCTACTGCAAGAGCTACCTGTCGGGGCGGCAAGCGACGCATTTATAGCCGGTCTCTTTTGCTCCGTCAACTATGTCCGAGTGGACATCGATAAATATCCATCGGTCTTTCGCTACGAGAACGCTCATTACGTCCTACCCCATAACCGCGTCCATCATTGTACAAGACATGAGACACCGTTACATCTTCAAGCATACTCTTCTCACTTCCTGCTTTCTGTAGGTGGGCGCACCTCGTTAATTAACGGATATCAAACAAACACGACCAGTGTGAAAGTAGAACGAAGAACTCGAAGGCTACCTTACTATAGATGGATTAGAAATTGCCACGGAAGATGTTTCTTTACTTAATTCCGCAGACAACTCAGCCAGCCAGTCGGGGTTGAACTCTCCAGTAATCCAAGCACTTCTAACTGCCGATCAACCACTGGCTCAAGGAGGTTTTCTCAGTTCGACTCTTCATTTACAATGACTATAGACCCAAAAAATAACTGACTCCTCTCGACGTCTGCTAGTTCATGTGCAGATAATATTAGTCGCAATGAACGGAAAAAATATATCACGTAGAGATTGTCATTTATTAATCAAGATCACACTCAATCGCAACATATTCTTTCATTTCGTTTTAATGCTTCTCTGGCAAAATTACCGTGTGGAATACATCATTTCATGTCCGTTGATCCGTAATCAAAGGTGAACCCAACAAGATGAAGAACAATGCCTTTTCTTTTGGTACAGCTAAAAATGAAATCTAGATAGTTTAAATGACCATGAGAAGATACAACGGTGCTTCATTCAATCCTGTGTAAAATGTAACAGAATAGTTCGATCATTCATAAAAATGCATAATGGCCCAGGTTGTCAACGGGAAAGTCGCGCTAATCTCTATCCGAAAGATGACCCTGCGCGTGCACTCGCTCCGGAAAGACCATCCACGAGTCTAGTACTACTTTATTTTCGCGTTACACAGGGACAGTTGTAGTGGAGGTGGAACGTGTGCATGGCTGTGTGCACCCTACACAGCACAAGTGCCGCGTGGCCGATTAATCGTTCCACAGCCCGTATACTGTCCCTGTCTAACGCAAAAATGCAGTACATCATTATTCGCCACGATAGAATAAAGTTTAAAACATTCGATTATACAAAGAACGTTTTCATTAGACAGAGTAAACGTTGTCCAAAAGAAATGTTCATAATATTCCAGGGCGTCTGTCCGGCACCCCAAGCGTGGAATCAAGTTCCTGCCCTTTCTACAATGTCACCGTAGATGTCCCTTTTTCTTTTTTTCAATCAAAATTTATTTCCAGTGTTTCTTGCATAATGTTTGCTACAGACGTACCGTACTTAATATTTTATATATGACTTTGATTTAAATACAAAAATTCCTCCCACAAACACATTGCGAACTGAATACGTCAAGAGAGGTTGCAATTGTACCAGAAACTGTCCTCGCAAGTTGCAATGGTACCAGAAAGCGTAGACAGTTAAGGAGTTGCGCCGTGTGTGTAACAAATTAGTTGTTGCACTGCAACGCATGTTTATTTATACGGGTGGATTCCGCTGCCTAGGCAGTCATTCTAAAAAAATAACATAAACAACGGAAGGTTCAGAAACAATCACCAAACAATGCCGGTCAACAGCAGCTACAAACAGTAACTAACATTAAACCAGTGGGAAACTCGAATTACGTGGGACCAGCCCGCGCAAAGCAGCTTAGAACACTGGAAGGAAACAGGGGAGGAAATTTCTCTAGAGAGCATTGATATTCCGACTGAAATCATTGACGTTGAGGGCGACGGGGTTGGCAGAATCGGTGAAGCAGCACCAATGACCCATTTTGCAGGCGGGACTCTTCGAGACCCTTTGGTTCTTGCACCGCACGCGAAGATCTTTAGTAGGTAGACAGATGCCGTTACTGATATCGGGTTTCGAGTTGGGCACGCATTGTTGGTCGGACGAGACGGCCGGATTTGCCGCTGGGGCTTCGGTGGCTGCTTCGGGAGCAGCAACCGGTGGCGCATCCGTCGCCGCAGCCGCCTCAGCAATGACGGTCTTGACACGATCAACCTTCTTCCCGTCCTCGGAGAAACAGCACCAACTGCCCATTTCGCAATCGGCCGAGGGTGATGCCTTCTCGTCCACGCTAAACAGCCGCAGAAACATTAATTGGACTCAGGACCCTTGCAATCAAACACACCAATCCTGTTTCACATGGCTGAGCAATCACTTACCAATTAGCCCGAAGCTCCCGAATTGTCATGCAGGCACCGTTGCTAACAGCCCGGTTGGAGTTGGGCGAGCAGGACTTGACCGGGGCCGATGCGGCAGACGGAGTGACGACCACGACCTGTTCTGCAGATGCAGCTACAACCGATACCAACTTGTTTGCGTTGCTGACAGTAACCACGACTGGCGCAGATGACGCTGGCTTTCCGTCGGCGACCTCCACATTCTCGTCAGAGTAACAGCAAAACCGACCGAAAGCGCACTGTGCGGAAGAGGAAGCTTTTCGGTCGACACACTGCTGGCTGAGTTGACGCATCGTCAAACATTTCCCATCGTGGATGGCGGGATTGTCGTTGGGAGTGCATGCGACATCGTTGGCGGGAGGGGCGACGGCATTACCGGACGAAGCGCTGTTTGCTGGCTCAGCGTGGAAGCCATCACCTGCATTGGGTTTTTGTTCGTCTCCGATTATGATGTTGACTTTAACCGGTGGAGTGGAGGGTGCTTCCGCTGGCAGTTGGGCACCCATACAGCACCAGTCTTGGCTGGCACAGTCGTCGGACTTGGAGGCGGCCCGATTAGCGCACATACTCGATAGACTGGATGTTGGCACGCACTCTCCTGTGGTGGCCTGATTAGCAGCTGAGCGAGGTCGGCATACGGAACGCTTCGGTGGCTCTGAGAAGCAGCAAGCCTCCTCGGCAGCACAAGACTCTCCGAAGGCAACGCTTTGGCCGACACATTGGCTTGGAAGACTGGAAGTGGCAATACATACCCCCGAAACGGATGATGACTTGCCTTGTGGATGACAGGCCTTGTTGCTGCTGCTGCTGACTTGGACAACTACTGCCACGCGATTGCCGGTATTGGAAGCCCCACCAGCAGCCCCGTTATATGCCGTTGTCGTACCGGCAGACGGGGCAGATGTGGTTGATGCTTGGGTTACTGGTGCATTTGTGGCCGTGACGGGAGCGGTTGATGCTTGGGTCACTGGTGCATTTGTGGCGGTGACTGGAGCGCTCGATGATGATTGAGGATATGCTGCTGTCGATCCAGCATTCAGGCTTGTGAAACAGCAGAACTGAATGGAAAGTAATGAAAACTGAAGTATGCAACAAAATAGGGACGAAGTTAATGGTTAATCATAAGATGGTAGTTACCTGATTGAAAGCGCACTGATTGCTCTTGGCCATCTGGATTCCACGGCAGTTGGCCTGGAGAGCATTCAGGTTGAAACACTGACCGTTTGTAACGGATGGATTGCTCAATGGAGAGCAGGGTCCGCCGTTGGGTGCTTCGGTGGATACATGGGCCGTTGTGGTTTGACCTCCACCCGATCCTCCACTCTGGGATGTAGTTGCAGCTTTCGTCGAAGTAGTTACGGTAGTTGGTGCATTGGTGGCTGCGGCTGTGGTAGTAGTTGTGGCTGCAGGTGCCTGCGTCGTAACCGGCTTTGCGGTGGTCGTTCCAGCTCCTCCACTCCCTGCAGTAGTCGTTGCTGCAGCAGTGCTGGCCTTGGTGGTGATGCTGGTTGTTACTCCACTCACTCCGGTAGTAGTTACCGTGACGGGGCTCGCGCTGGTGGAGCCGGAACCGGAACCCGCGCTACTGAAGCAACAATACTCTTTGCTACCACAGTTGGCACTTTGAGCCAGTTGGAGTTTTGCGCATTTGGAAGTGATTTGGTCTTCGGTGACACAGATGCCGTTTTTGACGGCGGGCTGCGTTTTCGGGGAGCATGCTTTGTTGGCTGCTGTTGAACTCGGGTAGTTGTTGGCTGCTGTTGAACTCGGGTAGTTGTTGGCTGCTGTTGAACTCGGGTAGTTGTTGACTGCTGTTGAACTCGGATAGTTGTTGGATGACTTGGTTGTTCGAGTCGAGTAACCACCATTATTGTTATTGTAGTTGTTGTTATTCTTGTTGTAGTTGTTGTTGTTGTTGTTATTGTAACTGCTGCCGTATCCGTTGTTATTGCTTCCATACGACGGCCCACCAGACTGGTCAGAGTCGAAGAAAGAGTCATCCACACTGGGCTCGTAGCTCGGGAAGTTGAATTCAATGTCCATCGGCCCGAATCCAGACGGCGGCGCTGTTTCGGCAGAACAATTAAGTTGGTTGGTAAATTAACAAAATAACAATGCTTTCTTTATGAGGTTTGAAAATCTACAGTAGTGCTCGAATTCATATAATAAAATTGGTGATTGATGCTGAAGTCGTAATACCTGGGGGTCGGGGCAGGTTGGGCTGCCGATTAGGGTCATTTTCGTAGTTCCCCATATTGGGTGCCTTCATCGGTCGCGGCGGTTTTGGTGGGTAAGGAGGGTTAGGCAGTGCTGCAAATAGTTCTCAATGAAAGTAAGGATTTACCCACATCACAACACATGATCACAACGCATGATCCGTCTATCAACTTACAAATCCTAATTTTCTGGGATTTTCCGTTGTTGTTTAAATCCATTGAATTGAAAATGGAGTCAAAGTTGTCGTTGTATCCATCTCCGCCTGATGAATACGACGACCCTCCATACAGGTTACTGGAGGAAGATCCGGAGCTATAAGAGCGAGCACTCTTCCTCGGTCTTTCTTCCGCTAAGGTCAGCGAGATCACAAGCGAACAACAAAAAAAGGAAAGGGAGCCCCACCGGCTCATGTTGCCAAAAGATTAGGGATTCTCCTGCTGATTGCCTCTGGTTTTGGCGTTGACTAGGTCACACAAATGTCTCGGAGTTGTCGGTAAAAGATAATTACCTGCCAGATTAGGAGCAGCTTCACTACGTTATGCCGATCAACAGCGGCTGCCTCGGTGTGGCGGCAACGGCGGAGCAGAAGAAGAACAAGACAGACACGCGGCAAACAAGCGACCGTTTTCAAGTTCACGCTTTATCCGCTTTTGTGTCAAGCACACCATCGGAGATAAATGAGCGGATCATTTTTTTTCGGTCACTAGAGAATGTCAGCGTCGCTATCGTATGCAGGCTCAGCACGGCAGTAGCCAGTTCGACGCCGGAGGTAAGATTCTGGCCAAGATGTATCCGTACCGTACCAAAGAATCGATCAATAACCAGGAAGTGACTACTTGACCACGCCTCGCTACAAGACTCGACGCAGTGCGTTGTGCTAGTCTCGTATGCTGGACGTCTATATTAATTCCATATATTTATTATTTATGGGGTTGTAAATGCACCGTCGAGCGGCTTTGTTGTGTCTTACGTAAGTCCTGTGCGCATGAGTTCTTTCCGTACACGGAGGTATCAGAATCTCGAGGTGGCATAATTAGCCATCAATATCCATTAGAGTGATGTAAGTTGAACCAGTCTCGAAAATCACCATCAATGAAAATGTACGAATCTCAATAAGAAGTATAAGAGTATTTAAAAGGTAAAATATAAAGTGTAAGGCACAAGTAAAAAACTTCAGTGTACCGGCATTCTCACGCGATGCGTCTTACCATTTACAAAAACGGGCATTTGATAGACAATTCCGGCAGGATAGTGCTGGACCTTCAGACAAGGTTGTATTCTTTGAGATTCAGTTGGAGAATCGTGTCCTTGACGGCGGCGAAAACAAAACGAATGTTTTCCGTGTCTACAATTATATTCGTAATCTGCTCACTACGCACACTCACAGCACCTTTGATATAAATTCATTATCATTTATTTATTATTATTTATTACTATTATTTATTATTTATAATTTATAATTCATTATTATTTATTATTTATTATTATCATTATTATTTGATATAAATTCATTATTATTAATTATTATTAATTATATTTATTATTATTTACTATTATTTATTATTATTTATTATTATTTATTATTATTATTATTTATGCTTCTTGATTGGTCGTGTATAATTAGCGAGATTTCGATCTGACATGACGTTTGTGGACATGTGGACATGTCTGTCTGAAGTACCTGTGGCGCAAGTGAAATGGGAATAAACAATCTTGTCCGAATCGGGATTCAGATCGACGAACATCTTCAAAATAAATTCTCGCGCCGCTTGAGCATCTCGAGGGGGTCCTGAAAGTGACCACATCGTTTAGCTCTCTGTGCAGGGACATTGCGACGAGTTTTCTTACCGTCGAACTCCGGGAAATAGTCCACAATGTGACTATATACGATTTTTTCCTCCAATAAATCCTTCTTGTTCTGCAAAATGCGCGATAAAATTGCCGGTTTCACAGTTAACGTAATCTGACCAAAAACCGGCTACATTTATAACCGGGGTGCTTAAGGACACGTTTTTCAGAGCATGCACAAAACCTTTGTGTCGGGGAGAGTCCCGCTATATAAAGAGATATAAAAACAACTAGATAAAAACTACATAAAGAGATATATAAACAACTAGAGAGTCTGATTGGTGTGGAACAGTTTGATCAATGCCTGGAGAGATGGATTAATTGTACGAGTTTCAGGGATAAAACCAAAATAGCTTCGCCGCGCGGACCTTGGTTAAAGGGAAGTCCAAGGTAAAAATAGATCACTACTTCTCCGGTTTTTCGGTTTCCTCAACGGGCCGGGCCCTCTCTTTTATTTTAAGTTTTTCAATTAAGTTTTGTATCTCTCCATCCAATTTTCTCTGGCATTTGTCAGATCATCGGTTACTCTGTTTGCTTTTTTTGTCATTCAATCAAGCGTCCCGTTTTTGGCCGTGCCCTCCGGCGGCGGTCTCTTTAGCCATCGTACCGTACGTTGCATGCCAGTCCTCACTACATCTACATTTTCAACCGGGTTTTTCTGATTTAAGCGTCTCTAATTAGCACGGTATCGAGCAGTGTATCTCGAGAAGCGTACCCCAAAAGATCTTTGCATCGCTTTGCGAAACGTGCGCAGTATGTACGCGTGCAGTGTGGTCATACAGTACAACACACAACAGTCACTCACCAGAAACAGAATGACGGACGAATTTTGAAACCATGGGTAGGTAACGATCGTTCTGAATAATGCCTTTGATTCTTCCATCCGGTTCTAAAAACAGAAAGTGTCTTATGCATCGTAGCATCATAATTCCCTTCGCAGTACTTCATCTCATCTATAGGCTACAGTAGAGTACGTGTATTTACCTCGTTATCTGACTCTACCAGCACCTGATCGTACTCAGACAAAGCAACAAGAAACATGATGCTTGTCACATTTTCAAAGCAGTGGATCCACTTCCGTCTCTCTGATCGTTGGCCGCCGACGTC
>LRSR01004524.1:0-10079 GCA_001579985.1 Hypsibius dujardini
TGGTGCATTCATCGACACTTTCTTCATGGTTTTGCCTTCATCCTTCATAGTCTTGGATAGATCAATTTTCTTTTCTTCGGCTAAAAGTAGAAGTGAAATGCAGACGATGGTTGTACAACGGGAACGTCCTTACTACTACTGGGAGCTCGAGATTTACGCCTACCTTTGACGGTGAGCATAGCTGAACAGCTCTCCTCGCCCAATTCGCTCTTGATTGTGCAGGTAATTTTACCGCTGTCATCGGGATAGGAGTCCACCACTTTGAATGTGGCGGTTTGTCCGTCGAAAGTGATGATGTAGTCGTCATTATTCTCCATCTTCTTCTCATTCCTTCCAATGAGAAGCGGCGCTGATCGTGATATCGCAAGACCACACCGAAAACGCCGGCAACTTACTTGAACCAAGTCACTTCCGGCACCGGGTTGCCCTTGACTTTGCAGACAAACTCTGCGGAGTGGCCGTCCTTCACCGAAACCGGCTTGATCCGGGCCGAGAAATACGGCGGTTTCTTCTCACCGACTCTGCAACAGAATGTCTGTCGTAAAAGAGCGAAGCTAATTAAAAAATCGCACCTGACCTGATCACTTTTGGTCAGGCCAATTTGAAAATGAGTGATATAAGCCAAACAAAATCAATGATCAAGGAGGACCCACGCAAACGACCCAAAGATTTAATTGAGATCGCGTCAAAAGTACTCGAACCCGCGTAAATTCTGACGATCACAGTAAGTAAGAACAAACTTCAGCTAAACAAATGTGGCGCTAAGTCCTTCGGGGCTTCCTGCTTGAAAGAACCAATCCTTGTAAGCAAGCAAGTCAACCGAACACTTACTCTGGCACTACGGCTTTCGGCGCTTCCGCAGGCTTCGCAGCCGCCGCCGTCTTCGGTTTCGCTTCCAGTTCTGTCTTCTTCGCCGCTGGTTTAGCCGCCGGTGCCGCCGCACCCGGTTTACCAGCCGGCTTCGCCGCGTCCGCTGCTTCCTCCGCCGGTTTCCCATCATTCTTCAATGGCTTCAAGGTGGGATAAGCTTCCATCTTGTCCTCCTTGGCCTCCTTCGGCGGAGCCTTCTTCAAGCCCGCCGCGCCGGCCGGTTTCGCCGCTTCCTCCGGCTTCTTCTCCTCGGGCTTCGCGCCCGGCTTGGCCGCCGCCGCCGCGGGCTTCAACCCGGCCTTACTATCTGTAAAAGACACTTCCTTCTTATCAGGCACAGCTGCGGTAGCTGCCGGGGTCGTCTTCCCGGCAGGAGCCTTCGCCCCGACCGGTTCACCGGCCTTCTGGACCGTCGTAGCCGGGGTCGCACCGGGCTTCGAGGTGGCACTCGGTTCGCTGGGCTTCTGAGCCGCCGTCGCCGCCGTCGCCGCAGTAGCTGGGGAAGGGGAAGAGGATGCACCGGGCTTCGAGGGTTCTGCAGCAGCAGCTGCAGGTTTACTTCCCGTCACCGCTGCTTTCGGTTCATTCACCTTCGAGGACAGGGAGGACTTCGAAGGAGCAGACACAGGCGGAGCTTCGGAGCCCTTCCGACTGGCGGGGGCGGAGTCTAACGGTTGCTTCGACCCGTACGACGGGGTTTCGGAGGGTTTTCGACTGGACGGAGCCGCCGGACTGTCCGACGGTCTCCGGCTCGGCGGTTGCGACCCGGCCGGGGTGGACAGCTCTGTAAGAAGGGTAGGAGGGGTGGTGGTAAGGTCATTTTTCACTTCGGTCCTGCTGGTGGTGGTGGTTGCAGTGGATGGTGTGGGTGTGGGTGTGGCCGGGGCTGGGATTGACGGACCGCCCGTCGCGGCGCTATACCGCCCACGCGAATCAGGCTTGGCGCTATAGCCGGACTGCTGCGGGGATGCTTCATGCTGTTGCACCGCCGGTGCGACCGACTCAATCTTGCTGCCCCACCGGTCGGTGGTCGCGGCACGTGCTTCGGGTTGTGCGAGTGCAGTGGCAGTGGCGGTTTGAGCTGGTTCACGTGCACTACTGGTGGCCACATGCGAGGAGGGCGCCACCGGCGAGACGGTCTCTTCCGGCTCTTTCGGTTTCCCCAGTCCGAGGATCGTATCACGTGACTTTGACGGAGAGATGGTCTCAGTCTTGTCTGTCGGTTTACTACTACTACTAACGGTTTCCAGCGACGGTTCGGGCTTGCTGTCTGAATATCTGGAAGAATACTTCGGTGGGGAAGGTTCTTTCCGAGAGCTCAATTTCGGTGGGGAAGGTTCTTTCCGAGAGCTCGATTTCGGTGGGGAAGGTTCCTTTCGTAAACTAGCTTTTGGAGGGGAAGGTTCTTTCCGCGAGCTCGATTTCGGCGGGGAAGGTTCCCTTCGTAAGCCAGATTTTGGAGGGGAGGGTTCCTTTCGGGATCCCCGTCGTGCGGGTTCATGCTCAACCGCCGACGGGGAGGGTTCCCGACGAGAAGCCGTCGGTCTGGTTTCCGGGGAAGGGGACTGAAGTTTTCGGGTTTTCGGGGTCGGTTCGTCCGTCACCTTTTTGCCAGGGCTAGTGACCGCCGTGGCAGGAGGGGAGGCGTCTTTGGTCGTGCGTTTCAGTGCGGAAGGTTTGGATTCTTCCACCGGTGTGGGTTTATCTTGCTGTTGCGTGGACCGGAGGAAGGTTTCAGACTGTTTTGTGGAGGGGGAAGAGCTCGTTTCGGGAGGTGGTGGAGAGGAGTCTTCAAATTGAAAGGCGCCAGAGGAGCGTCGTGCAGTGCTTCGGGGTGCCGAGGGAGCTTCACTTGCATCATCGTCAAACTGAAACTCGCCCGAGGTGCGTCTCGCGACAGAGCTGTGGCGCTGGGTAGCAGCGGAATTTGCAAAGGAGGATTCCTCTACACAGAATGGAGAGGAGAGAAAGGGAGAGAGTTCATGCAGGTATAGTGAAGTGCAAGAGAATTGTGGAAGACATCGTGCATCCCCAAGGCCCATTCGGAAAAGGGTGCTCAGGCAATACAGGTAGATGCGAACCAGGTGGGTTGCAATTTGATTGTCTGCACGCATATGTATGTCTGTCTACCTATCTGTCTGTATGTCTGTGTGTCTGTGTGTCTGTGTGTCTGTGTGTCTGTGTGTCTGTGTGTCTGTGTGTCTTTGTGTCTGTGTGTCTGTGTGTCTGTGTGTCTGTGTGTCTGTGTGTCTGTGCCTGTGTGTCTGTTTTGTCTGCCTATCTGTGTAGCGTATTATCTTTCAGATGTTTGCCTATTTGTCTGTCGCCCATAGTTTCACACGCAAATAAGCATCCAAAAATTTCGGCGTTGTAGTTCTTACCTGTATCCGGGACCTTCTGATCGGCTGCTTTCGCGCCCTTCGGTGCTTCTTGATCACCCGGCTTCGGCTTACCAGCCGCCGGTTTGTCCTCAACCTTCTTCTTCGTCGGACCGCTTTCTGACGTATCCGGCGACCGCTTCTTATCTGCGGCCTTTTTCTCCTCCGCTTTCTTTTCTTCGGCTGTGTCCTTCTTCTTCTGTGCGGGTTTCTCATCGTCCTCTGCACCGCGTTTCTTCTGCTGTGCCGGAGTGTCATCCACATCCATGGACATTGAAGCTTCCTCTTCGTCCACCTCCATGGCATCTTCTTTGGTCTCTTCTTGCAAA
Organism: Hypsibius dujardini; assembly: GCA_001579985.1. Classification (NCBI taxonomy): domain Eukaryota; kingdom Metazoa; phylum Tardigrada; class Eutardigrada; order Parachela; family Hypsibiidae; genus Hypsibius; species Hypsibius dujardini. The sequence goes on from LRSR01004524.1 coordinate 3,578, forward strand.
GCTCTCTTGACGTCTAAAGAAAAAAAACGAAATAAACTTTTCTATTATCAAATTTTTTGGCATGAGAGTTTTTCATACCATCAACGGAGCAGCGGACAGATTCAGTCACTTCCTTGCGATTATGTTTAGCCACGACCTTGTACTCTCCCACATCCGTTTCACTGGCATCGGTAATCTCCAAAAAGACATTGTAGGACGACGTTTCCGTCCGAATCTGCTCCACTTTGCTGCTGTAGCGACCGCGAGCGGAAATCTGTGTGGACCCTTTGTACCAGAGCACGTCGGGCTGTCCGTCCGACACCACTCTGGTCTGGATAATCACAGTGCGCTTCTTCGTTCGGACGACGGGCTTCTCCAAAGCGAGCTCCTTCGGCCTGGAGTAGAATTAGAGATAATAACTCAACAGATGAAGTGACAAGCACAGAGACCGACAGACAGACAGGCGGAAGAGAGATGTACATAGTTGGATAGATATACTGACAGGCAGGCAAGCCAACAGATACAATAAGCTGGCAAAAAATAGATGGGCAGACAGAAAGACACCCAAAGAGACACACAGGCGAAGAAGCAATCAGATAAGGTAGACAGACAGCAGATAGACAGACAGCAGATAGACAGACAAATAGACAAATAGACAAACAGACAGACAGGCAGACCCACAGACACACAGACACACAGACAGACAGACAGACAGACAGACAGACAGACGAGTATGCATTTAGAGAGCGGTTCAGACAGGAAGAGAAACGCAGGCAGTTACACAGACAGGACGGTCAGACAAGAAAGCTTACCCCTCCACGTTGATATTGACGTTGCCTTGAATTTTTCCGGACGCGTTTGAGACAATCACTTGGTACTGTCCTCCCAACGCCGGTGTAATTTTTACAATCTCCATACTGCCGCGATAATGGGTTTCCTTTACTGTCTCGGTCTTTAAAATAATATTAGAGCTGGATCGGACTTCCTCATTCTTGTACATCCATTTCACCGTCGGCTTGGCGTCCGACTGTGCGATAAAATCCACGAAGACTTTGTCTCCAGTATTGGTGATTTTGGGTTGCTGAATAAATTTCGGCGCTTCTCCCTCCGGTTCGTCGTCTCCCTCGATATTCAGAGTCAGTTTGGCGTTGGCCGCTCCAATTGTATTTTTCACAGTGCAGGTATATTGACCGGCATCCTTCTTTGTGGGATTCTGAAGACAAAAATTTGTCACGAATTTGGTTTTTAGTGAAATTTATTATTAAAAAGTGTTATAAATTGCTTTTCTTACCGTGATTATTAGTCTGTGCACGAATTCCTCAAATTCAATTTTATCCTCAATAGTATGTCGCGACGATTTCCGCACATCAACGTCTCCGAGTTTCCATGTTCCTTTGGGTTCTGGTTCCGCTCGGCATCGCACCTCGAGCGTAACCTTGCTCCCGTCGGCAGCTGGGATGATTTTTGGCTTGCCAGACAAAATCGGAGCAAATAGGCCTTCTTCTTCCTCATCCGGTGGCGCTTCGATGTTCAAATTTAAATTTGCTGTGATTTCTCCGCGCTCATTCTTAATGATACATTTGTAGGTCCCACCATCCCGGTAGTCTGGTTCCTGTCAAAGGCAGACATTCAAACACTCAGGCAGACAGGCAGACAAACAAGCAAACGACAGACAGACAGACAGACAGACAGTCAGACAGACAGTCAGTCAGACAGACAGACAGACAGACAGTCAGACAGTAAGTTAGACAGACAGTCAGACAATAAGTCAGACAAACAGTCAGGCAGACAGACAGACAAACAGACAGACAGACAGACAGACAGACAGACAAACGTACTGTGATTTCCAATGAAATGGTATATTTTTCATCACTGTCCGGTTCTACATTGGCAATTCGACGCGCGTCCAAGGGAACAGGCTTGCTGTTCTGGAACCATGTAACGGTCGGGATGGGATTGGACTTGACGCGGACGCGGAGCAATACATATGAGCCATCGCTGCCGGGAAGGATCTCCGGCTTCTCCTGAAACTTCGGTGCGTATTTCCCATCCTTGGGGTCCTCAGCTTGACCGCCGAAATTTAACGCAATGTTGGCGTTGCTCTCGCCGGCAGAGTTCTTGGCATTGCAGCGGTACTGTCCAGCATCCGCTTGCTTGGGATCCTGAAAGCCATTCAGTGTAAGTTCCAGAAAAAAGGAAGGGAAAACATTTCCCGATAAATGTTCTAAAAATTGTATTTCACATGCACATACTGTAATGGTCAGAACAATCCGATAGGTGTTTTCCGGCATGGGTGAGGTGGTCAATTTATGCCGCGGTGATGGCATAACCTGCGTGTCCCCCAAGAACCACGATATATCCGGCTTGGGGTCGGCCTGCACATTGCACTCCATAATGAGAGATGTTCCCTCTTGCCGAATAACCGGCTTGTTTGTGAAGCGGGGTGTTCCGCTCGCCGGTCTAAAAATACATCACAAGCAAATTAGTGACACTAATGGGTAGCCGCCACTTGTCTTTATTGAATGGGCCCATCTTCCAGCAAAAAACATAACATCATTAACTTATGCTGTCTGCAAGTAACGCGACGCGCTTGCCAATTTATTGCCTGCATGACTGCTTCTTGTTCCCTGATACGTTGTCTGAACCTTTCTCCGTCTGCCTTTATGTCTGATCTGTCTGTCTGTCTGTCTGTCTGCCTGCCTGCCTGCCTGCCTGCCTGCCTGCCTGCCTGCCTGCCTGTCTGTCTGTCTGTCTGCCTGCCTGTTTGTCTGCCTGCCTGTCTGTTTGTCTGTCTGTTTGTCTGTCTGCCTGCCTGTCTGTCTGCCTGCCTGTTTGTCTGCCTGCCTGTCTGTTTTTCTGTCTGTTTGTCAGCATCATCATCTATCTACATTCACTTTCCGCTTGTGTACGTACTTGTCTTCCGCTTCCTCATCTGGATTGGCGAATGACAAATTAATCGTCGCTTGCCCCTCCCCGGCGTCGTTCTTCGCCACGACCTTATACTCCCCACCGTCGCCGGATTCGGCATTCGCGATCTCCAGTCGGCAAGCGTAGGTATTGTCCGCGCCCACCGGTCCCAGTACCATCTCGTATTTCGCACCCGGCGACAGCGGCTTGGTGCCCTGAAACCACGACAGCGTGGGCTTCGGGTCGGCTCGCAGTTTGCAGTCGAAGATGATCTTGCTGAAATCGTCGGACTGCCGAATGACCGGCTTCTGCGTGAATGTCGGCCGTATTCCTTTGGCACTGCCGGCATCCTCCGGCGGATCTTCACCTAATAAGACAAAAGAGAATATTTCGAATTTTCTCGCAAAAAAATATCACAAAAAAAATCATCCTCGGTCAGGAAGAAAATATTTTCCGTTAACAAAAAGCTCGGGACTCTTCTCTTCAGACACATCCTCCCATCTAGAACTTTCATAAATGGACGGTTAAGAGATACCTTCCAGGAAGGAAGGGGAGCTTTTGCCTTTGTCTGACCTTAAGACGACGTTCTTGCCCGTCTGGTGGGAGCCAAAGCCAAGGACCCAAAATATTTATACGGAGGATAAAGGTCAGATTGGCGCGAGATTTCACATCGTGTCTGACACGCGACATTTGGCTGGAGGATGTACGACTTCCCGACGCTAGTGCGTGACTTCCCGACGTTAGTGCGTGTCATTGCAGTTGGAAAGTTTGGGCCCTCGCCGGAGGACGTCGATCGGTTTGGCGGCGACAAGAAATCTCAATTAATTAAATCGCTCACTGACACATGTGAACGTTCCTGGAGCGTTAGCTGGTATGCAAAAAATAATAGGACGAGGCTATTTATAGCACTCCAATCGGACTAGACGGTCAGGAACGGTGAGGTTTTCTCTGTAATTTTTGGAAGAGAATAGACATGCGCCTGCCAAACTTACTGACTGATGCCTGAGAGGTTGTAACACGTTCTTGCCTGACTGCTCCTGTCTTAATAAGTGATTGACTTGTTCACTTGTTAGGACCTTAACTGGATTATTATTTGATTTGCCTAATTCTCATTACCCACAGGGTTAAACCCTTTTAGTGCGACTTACAACTGAGCACTGACTATGTGACGGCTTATTGGGATGACTATACATGTTCGACCGGCATTACTGTAGCTGGCTGCCCGCGACTTGTCTGTCTGAATGTCTGAACGGAAATGTCTGAACCTACCGTAGTGTATGTGACTTGGTTTGCAGAACCGACCTGGCTGCTCGCGACTTGTCTGTCTAACTGTCTAAACAGAAATGTCTGAATCTATCGATGTGATCTGGGATTGCAGGACCGACCTGTCTGCCCGCGACTTGTCTGTCTAACTGTCTAAACGGAATTGTCTGAATCTATCGATGTGACCTGGGTTTGCAGAACCGACCTGGCTGCTCGCGACTTGTCTGTCTGAATGTCTAAACGGAATGTCTGAATCAACCAATGTGATTTGGGTTTGCAGGACCGACCTGTCTGCTCGCGACTTGTCTGTCTAACTGTCTAAACGGAATTGTCTGAATCTATCGATGTGACCTGGGTTTGCAGAACCGACCTGGCTGCCCGCGACTTGTCTGTCTAACTGTCTAAACGGAATTGTCTGAATCTATCGATGTGACCTGGGTTTGCAGAACCGACCTGTCTGCTCGCGACTTGTCTGTCTGAATGTCTAAACGGAATGTCTGAATCAACCAATGTGATTTGGGTTTGCAGGACCGACCATATCTACCTGACTGTGACTGTCTGAATCACTTTGCCTGAATGATTGTCACCGTTTGTCTGAACGCACGTATATACGCAACCGCACTGGTTAGCAACGGCAGAATCGGTCCGGCAACAGGTCTTGTCTATCTGACTGTCTGTCTACGCGAGCGACAATGTCTGAATATATAGCGGAGTTGGGGCGACTGCCTGAATCGCTGTCTGTAAGCCTGCCTCAGGGCAAAAACATACGCAAAAAAGTTTGTTGTCCTGTAATTCCTCACAGCACTTAAAGCGTCAAAGGAACGTCGTGGGACGGGGGGGGGGATTGGAAGGGTATTAAATTTAACAACTAAGGGATCAACTTAACTACTTTTCATAAATGCCTGAAATGCGGCAAGAAACGGTTGAGACAACAAAGACACGGCCTAATTCTTCAGACATCGAGACATCGATTTCTCTTTATTAAATTAAATGTGCCCTGCCCTGTCTGTCTGGCTCGTTTCCGAGCTTCCGCAAGAAGAAGCCGACGAAGAAGATGAAACGATCCGTCCGCCACCATCGCGGGAAAAAATAATGACGTGTCAACATCGCGCACTCATGGACTTATAAAAAAGAGAGAATTCGTATCTCTCCGGCGCGGTATTTTTAGTTGGCGGTACTTCTCTCCACACGCTAGCCGTGGTGCCTGTGAGCCGACGCGTTGAGCGAGCGAGGATGGTACGCGGCACGGGAGGTGGTGCAATTTTAGCTTCCGCTATGGCCGAAATTAAACAGCCACGACCGCGACCACACACACAACGCGACCAGCACACACACAAGGCGTACACACACACACACACACAAGGCGTACACACACACACACAACGCGTACACACACCCAACGCGTATACATATCAGCCAGCACACACACAACGCGAGCACACTTGAACCAGCATACAACGCGAGCACACTTCACTTACTATCGAAATTCAGACTGATGGACGCACTGTTCTCCCCGAGGGCGTTCTTGGCGGTAATCCGATACTTGCCGGCGTCCTCCACGCCGACATCCTCAATCTCCAGGCAGGCGTAGTAGGCGTTGCCGTCCTTCTTGACCACCAGGTTGAACCGGCCGCCCTGCTTGACGTCCTTGTCGTCCTTGAACCAGAGGAGGCTCGGCTCCGGGTCAGCGAGGATGCTGCACTCGACGAGGAGCCGGCTGCCGTCGTCCTCCTGCTTGATGCTCGGCTTCTTCTGGAAGCCGGGCGCGATGCCGTCGCTGCTCCTGTGAGAGGGGATAAGAAAACACACGGGTGGGCATTATTGTAGCCCGACAGGAAAGATATCACGCACAGAGGAAGTCGGCCTACATGAAAACTACGAAAACTACGAGAAAAAAAAGGAAAAATGGAAAACTGCGAAATCCAATTTAACGAAAAGTGAAACACGGAAACTTCATGTCCCATCGGTCAAAACAATTGAAAGTCATGGCATCAACGGGCAAGGAGAGAAGAACTAGTTTTCCGGGAAAAACACTCTGTCACAAACCAGTTTACGTGTGGCGCGCATCTTCAGAGAACAAAGGGAATATAACGTGCCATATTACGCACCTTCATTTAGCTCGGTATTTTACATTTCGTTGGAGTTAAACCTTATTTAAAAAGATATATAAAACAAGTTAAAACATACATTTTTAAGAAATCCTGAAATTTTAGTTGGTAGTTGATTGGTTGATTAATATGAGCTATAGTCAATCAAGTTCCAATTTGTAACGTATTTGTAATGTATTATTTTTAGCGAGTGTTACTACATAGTAAAGTAAGATAGTTTGAGTCTGCCTGTCTGTTTGTTTGTC
>LRSR01004526.1:0-10704 GCA_001579985.1 Hypsibius dujardini
ACACTTTTGGGAAATCTGTTACATCTCATTTACGCTTTGCATTAAGAAAATAAAAAAGTTCAATTGAAAACTGCTCTCTTTACTAGCAAGTTATGCGCAGAGAGAAAATTACAGTTATTCATAATATACGCAAAGTCGCTTACAGTCAACGACAAGATTGAGTACACTGAAGGGTCCGGGGAATGGGCAAAAGGGGCGGAGTATGGGGTGGTTTTCAAACAATCGAACAATCAACCACCTGACTACCCCCTGCTCCGCCCCTTTTGCCCATACTCCGGACCCTCCAGTGTACTCTATCTTGTCGTTGATTGCACACTAGAGTAGGAAGATCGATTAGCAGACCGCAAAGTACTAATATGCGTATACGCGGATGCGTGTTCGAGATACCACTGAGTTTCAGATTTCGTGCTTATGAAAATTCGAGTCGTGTAAAATAAGAATAATTTCATAATTTTCCTTGGCTTTGGGCGATGAGACGCTTGCGGACGAAGTCGTAAAAGTCATACTCCGCGGTGAGATTTGCACGTATTATTTGCTTGACTTCTTCGGACACTCGGTCCACCCGGTTTTTGCCTTTATTGACAACGTGATCTGCAGAGGGATGCCGAAGCGGTAAAACTAATTATCCGATGGACAAACAAATTAATTAAAAGTGGCCAATTGGACTGCTGTGACGTACCAGGGTTGGAAGCATAAAGGTCCACAGCACCGGCGAAATGAGCCGGGAGAGTTTGCTCCAACACCTGCAGGGACATGTCCAAGTCCTCCAAGATTCCGACGACTGCAAAGTGTTTCTCTACGTTTTGCTTCGCCCTCGACAGAGCATTTGGGCTGTTGTGCTTCCTACCGAAAATTCGGGAAATATTAGAGCATATTTGCGAAGGCACAAGGAGTTACTGTAGTGCCATGATTATAACGGTCGGTTTTTACATCCGGGCAGGGTTTTGACACCCGGGCAGGGTTTTTACACCCGGGCAGGGTTTTTACACCCGGGCAGGGCTTTTACACCCGGGCTTTTACACCCGGGCAGGATTTTGACACCCGGGCAGGGGTTTTTATACCCGGGCAGCGCATTCGGCCTGGGTGTTTTGGCTGAGTGCTAACTCATGACAGAGGCGCGTGTGACGGAGGCGGGGCTTAACCGACCGTTATAATCGTGGCATAAGGAGTTACCCCGCACCAGAGAGGCTTCGATGACAGCATCGGTTGTCAAACAATTAGATTTGCAGTATGGAAAACCAAACAATCGACAATTTTACAAATGAAAGTTTCAAGCGCTACGAGTACGTTATTTGTGCATGATGGAAGCTCGCTCTCAGCAACAAATGCAACAAATGTGTTAGCAACAAATGAACACTTACGAACATTCGATGTCGTGTCCGCAAAAAAAGGCGATCATATTCTTTATGAAGGTTCCGTCGATCAATCGACAATCGTAGTCCTTTCCCGTCCTCACACAATTTTCCAAGTCCTATAAAACAACACCAGAATTGAACCGTACTCGGAGCTCGGAGCTCGGAGCTCGGAGCTCGGAGCTCGGAGCTCGAAGCTCGGAGCTTGGAAAGATCCCGTGAACTGTTAGTGCCGAGTCGCTGATCACACCTCATCGTACCACTTCCGCTCTCCCTTCTTAACTCCTTCATTTTGCAGCCGGCGGCGAAAATAAAACTCGGAAATGAACCGCTCCGTCGGGTCTCTTATCAGATTAATGTAAATTGGGTTCTTTTCGCGGAACCTGAAACAGAAAATTGTACATATTGTAGGCAACGCAAATCAAACTGGCACTTCCCCTTTTATCCTGCAACGGCTTGTGATATACGATTCCTATTCCTATCCGATTCCTATTCCTATTCCTATCAGGGTCATATTCCTGTCCGATTCCTATTCCTGTTACATACTGCACTTACTCGGCGAAATCCAGGAAGAACAAATGTCTGTCGAAGCTAGTTCGTGGTGGCTCGTCATTGAACTCTTTGACGAAATCTTCCTGCAAAGTGTCTGTGATGAGAAATTCGACCGCTTCGTTTGACGAACACAATACTTTATCCGCGTAAGTAAAACATATCTATTGGCACACTTGGGCACGTACCCGCTGCTCCTTTATGAACATTCCCCAATCATCCAACTTGGGTGACGAATGATGCTGAAATCCATTTCTTTCTGCTAACTTTTTGAGCAATGCCACAAGAGTGGAGCTTCCGCATTTCGGAACGCGATTGTAAAACAACCTCGTATTTCCCGTCCTGAGTGCCGGAAGTTTGGTTGCCCGGTCCCGGTCACTTTTTCCCGCGGTGACGGACTCGCTGCTGGCATCAGACTTCCTCCAATTCAGCAATCCAAACAATATCACTCCTACCAAGAAAACAGTCAACAGGTAGAATTGTTTTTTCCTGTCGATCGGCAGGAAGTTGATCAGCCGACTGCGGTACAGCCAACGCCGTAACGTCGATGGCGGCTCCTTGCTCACGTCCTCACGCTTGCCCATTTCCGCTCCCGAAAAAAACACTTATGACAATCGCATTAGCAAACCTTTGAGCATGTCTGTCTCATACGCGTACATACCAAGTACCAAGGGTGTATTATAAGTAGCAGCTGCTGCAACCGAGCGACTATGACCAGGAAAAAGTTGTTACGCAGGTATATGATACAGCACGGTGCAGTAGACACGTGGCAAAAACCTTGCGCCGACCGAATTAAGCACTTCAACTCGACAGCTGTGTACAACATCCATGCAACGAGTGTAATAGCTTAATTCGATTAGCGCAAAGTTTTTGCCACGTTTGTAGTAATGGACGGCCGGAGGCGTTCAGTCTGACCCACTGCCGTTTGACTTCACGTCTTGCATTGCAATGAGGTTTGAGTTCGTCGGCTTCACTTCGGACGCTGAAGCTTCAGTCAGGCTAGCCAGTAGGTTTTTCATTGTCTGTAAGCTGCCTGCCCGTTACCACAATGGTTGCCTATGAAGCAATTCCAGCTGTTTGATGTGAGTTACAAGTTCGTAGATCGTAGACTGTATCTCTGGTTCTTATGGACGAGCGGCTGATACAAATGTAGTTCGCAAAACTGCGTGTCGAACCTTTTGCGATTACCTCCTTAGCCTGTATGTTCCCTAAACAAGCCTGGTTATCGCGGTCGGCGTGATTGGACAAAACATTCGGACGAATTTTGCAGTGTGCATTTTCGCGGAAGGACAAACAGGTTCATCGCCTTCATTGCAGTAAATCTGTATTCGTATAGCGCAATGAAAAACGAGTGGTGAAATAGCATATAGCGGCATCCGTAAAGCACCAAAGTGTTGGTAAAACAATAGTTACCCAACGATGGGGCAAAATCTACAAATAGCGAGCTCGGGTACGGTGATCCACTCCAGTCGTCTCTAACGTGTAATTCACCCAACGATGGGGTAAAATCTACAAGTAGCGAGCTCGGGTACGGTGATCCACTCCAGTCGTCTCAAACGTGTAATTCACCCAACGATGGCGTAAAATCTACAAATAGCGAGCTCGGGTACGATGATCCACTCCAGTCGTCTCAAACGTGTAATTCACCCGGATGGGCATGCAATCGGGGTCTCCGCCCTTCTCAACCCACAGATCGTTGTAGGGATACTGTTTCGGCATCATGGGATTGAAGGTGTACACGTCCCGGGTAAAGTAGTATAGCGCGGCGATGGAGAAGACGGCGGTTGAGGTGCAAAGAAGCATGTAGAGCATAGAGTGGCGATGTCGTTTGGTACTAGCCCGATCGCCCGTATACAAATCAAAGTCAATGTGCATCGGCTCGCCATAATTTCGTCGATGATATGGGTAGTCCCAGGCCTGGGAAACAGGGAGAAGGTAAAAGAAACACCGACTCACTTCGAAATTTCAGTGAACAATCAAGCAATCCAGCAGTCGGTTGATAAATCAATCAAGCAATCAGCCCTTTGCAAACCCTGCGGTTGGAAGCATTCGACTCTTCTTGCCCTTGGTGTTTAGTAGTACTTTCAAATTGATCAAGAGCTCTGGGTCTATTGATAAAGGTACACTGAAATCTTCAAAATTTAGAAATAATACACTGCCATGAATTTATCAAATCAGGGATTGTACTGTACATCAAGCGTGAAGCTGCAGGCTGCCTAATCAGCAAATCACTCAATCAAAGCCTCACCCACCTCATAGGGATCACGAGCATCGTAGGAAATGCAAGGGACATCAGGGTAGTCTCCATAGCTGAGATCCATCTTCCCGGCAGCTTTCCCTTCTATCGGTTTATAATCCGCAGGATGGAGGTTGTACTTTTTGGCTGCGGCAATGCGCTCATCCATTGTCTTTGGCGCTTGGGAAGATGCTCTCCAATCGGGATTCCAGTATCCGGGCCTGCCATGGGAGCCGTGACGAATTAAATTTAAGGGTACAGTGGTGGCTTGAAGGGTGCGAATCAAGGGAGCACCCTTGCTTAAGAAAAGGACCGACATGATGGTGATAAAATTCAAAAAACAACGCTGCTGACGACCTCCCGTCCCTTTCCCCCGTGTGCCTTTCACGAACTCCCTTTGATTGTTTACGAAGCTGCAAGGGGGAAACGGCTTAAAGATAGCACGGATCAGCTATGCTGTAGACCCACCACGTACACAAATAGCATTAGCCACTTTCCTTCAAATTTCAAAATTCGAATGCGGTTGGTCAAATTTGGCATCAAGCCACTCCCTCACCAAACGATTCTTAGCGTGTAATTCGGTCCCGCCAGTTGCCTGTTCGAACGCGTTATTACACGTTTTGCTGTACAAGCCCTGTACCCGGGATATAATTTACGTTATCTTGGTGCGATTGAAAGGTGTACAGGGATGCTCACCCGGACGAAAGTTTCCGTATCAACAAAGAAAATTACTCGAGCAGAAGTGGCTTAAAACCGGGATGCGTCAGCTGTTGTTGACTTCATTATATTTCTTCGTCGTTCTTTTCCAGTTTGTATTATTATTTCTATCGTGCGGCAAGCAATTGTAGCAACGCCAATTTGGTAAATTTTTTAATTCTGGTTGTCGAATTGTTCACGGGAGGAATTATTATTGCCCTCATCGCAGCATTAACCGGAAGTAGCTTCTGATGTGACAGTGTTTCGCATCATTTCAAAAAATGGCATCTCCTAAGGTAAGCTGATCGATCCTCCGTGGTCCTAAACGAAACAATAATGCGTCGCAAATATATGTGTGAAGATCGAAAGAGAAATGTATTGCTGCTTGTACAGCTCTCGACAAATCAATCAATCAATCAATCAATCAATCCAATCCAATCCAATCAATCAATCAACGAACATTCTTTCAAATCAATAAGGTCAGTACAGTCAATCAATCAATCTACCCATCGCTCGCAGAGTTCTCGTGTTGTGAAAGCCGGGTGCTGTTTTTATACAAAGACGTCATTCGCTTGATTGGTGGAAGCGCAGTTTCAGCTGCACTGAGAAGACATTTGACATCTTTCGCCTCGTAGGAAGCAACGGTGATCGTTCTTGATGTCGGAGTCAATTCGGATGAGCCGATAGCGGATGGAGTCAAGACGACCGCGCTGGAAGCATCCATCAAGTGTATCAGTCGGATGTTGCAGAGCAAGGTAACACAAATTTATCTCCCGCTCCAAAGTTTGATCATTTTTACCTGACGACATTTTCTTTTGGTGGCAGCTGTTCACGGAGTCGAAGGATGAGTTTGCCCTGGTGCTGGTGGGAGCCGAGGACACGCAGAACAGGCTAAATGAGATGGCGGAGGATTCGTACTTGAACATCAAGATGGAAAGTGATTTGAAGCTGGTGAACTGGCAGATTTTGGACAGTCTCGCGGAACTGAAGAGGGCAACGAGCCATCGGGGCGACGGTAAGCCCGTTTATCCAATGTTTTATGGATCTTCACAGGCGATCGAACAGTCGATTGATTGTCGAGTCCTTAGAAATGTTTTCTCGGGCTGTTGATCGATACCGACACGCACTACTGTTCATATATTACTGTATCAATTGATTAGTGGCTCATATGTTCCTAATTCGTCCGCTTTTTGCAGTTTTCGAAGGCTTGAAAGTGGCAGTGGACATTATCCAGTTTGACGAAGAATCGTCAAAGAAGTAAGTTTTGTTCATTCTGGCTCGGGAGAGCAGGTCGCTCAACAGTTTTCACACCCGTTTCATGTCACATTTTTCTTGCAGGAAGCGCTTTGCAAAACGGCGAGTCATCCTCTTCTCCAACCTGCACGGCACTCTCAATGCCTCTTCCAGCCAGATTTCCGCCTTCGCCAAGACCATTCATGCCTGTGGCATCAACATGATCCAGTTGATGTAAGTTATGTTCTCTGAAAATATAGCTTGCCATGTAATTAGATCTGTCGTGACTATTATATTTTGAAATAGTGGTGTCGATTTGGAAGAGGCCAAAGAATCCGCGTTGATACAGCTCAAGTCGAGCAAAGCATCTAAGGGTAAAAGCGTCTCACCGACTGCTGCGATATCTGAGCTTTTTGCGAGTTTGGAGGCATTATCGGATGACAAGGTTTTGGAGAGCGTAGAGAGCTATTCCTTTAGGTACAGTACAATTACTAGTATCGAATCAGGCTCCCTTAACAACAAATGTTTCTGACAGGGATGCTATGTCCTACGCTAACTACTTTGCCTCCCGTCAAGTACGCCCCACCCCGTGGAATGGATGCCTAGAGCTAGGCGAGACCTTGAAAGTGCCTGTTGTCATCTACGCTCGAGTAAGAATTGAACCCTCGACCGTCGATGGTGAATTACGTTTATTTTTTCATCGATTCATGGTTTGTTTCAGGTGAAAGAATCCAAGCTGAAACAAACGTGGAAGAAGTCCGTTATCGGGGATTCAACGAAGGAATTTAAGGATGTCATCAGTTATTTCGTTCAGGATGGTCTTGTGCGACAAGAAGTGCCTAAGGAGGAAATTGGCGATGGTAATAAGACACACAACACGCCTACGCAAAAAATGTAATTATTCTTTGTAACATTTTTTGTTGTCGTTGCAGCTTACAGGTATGGCACTACTCTGGTGCCGTATTCCGCTGAAGACAAGGCGGAGATGAAATTTACCGGCACCGGGAAATGTCTCAAAGTCGTTGGATTCGCTCTGGCTTCGAAGGTATGAACATTTTAGAAACTAGAGGTCACTTCACATTCCCGTAATTGCTGAGCAAACAAGCTTTCTTTTTGTCGTTGTTGTGCAGGTGAAACCGCACTTGTATGTTGGGGATGATGTGAAAATCGTGACGGCTCCGATGTTGGATGACTCCGCACAGACCGCTGTCTCCGCATTGGCCCATGCGCTGCACGAAGAGAAGATGGTCATCATCTGCAAGTACGGCTACAACAAGTCCAGCTCTCCGAAATTGGTGTCCTTGTCTCCTCACCTGTGTGAGCGCGCAAACGGAGCATTTGAGGTACGTTTTCGCTTCTATTATGTTAATGCATGGCGACTCTCCAGTATGGTTTTTCTCTTCTTTCAGGGTTTTTACATGCATTTCCTGCCGTTTGAGGACGATTTGCGCCTCTACACCTTTGCTCCCTTGTTGGATGGGAAGGCGAAGGACACTTACCAGCCGAACGATGAAGAGCTCGCAGCTGTCGGGGATCTCATTGACCAGTTGACTGTTTCAAAGTAAGCTCGAGAACTTGCATCTTTTCTGATGGGTCTCAGTTGAGCAGAGACCTCTTCTAATGTATCAGTTAAACTCAGGGATGACGATGACGGATATTTCGACCAACTGAACCCGAAAAATGTTCGTAATCCGTATCTCCAGCGCTTGTTCAACTCTCTTCAGTACCGTGCTGTTCACCCGAACGATTCCCTTCCCGAGCTCGACCCGAACGTACTTAGCCAGATGACGATGCCGGCGGAATTGGCCATACGTTCCGAAGCGGCGAGGGATAAGGTCAAAAAAGTGTTCGAGCTGAAGAAAATTGAAAAGCCGAAGTTCAAGAAGAATCTCATTGCAGAGTAAGAGTTTTTAATTTTAGTTACGTTTTTTGTGGTTGATAACAAGAATCGTTTTTCTTTTATAATCTAGTGGGACTGAGCCTTCCACTGAAGGCGTGGATGGTCTGACCGACCAGATGGAGACACTAGTGACTGCGAACGTCTTGGGCATTGATAATACTGTGTCCAAGGTTGGCACGGTGTCCCCGGTAGAGGATTTCACGGCGTTGACGACAGGAGCAGATGATCACACATTCGAGAAAGGTAAGTAACGAGTACCGAGCACCGAGCACCTATAGAGGAGCCGTTTCGAAGGTGGTCATCTTCTTTATGTTATAATCCTATCTTAGTCGGCATGATTTATTTCTGTTCGCAGCTATCCAGATGGCAATTAATGTGGCGAAGGACTTGATTTACAGGTGAGAACTGCGTCACCGAACTTTTGTTTTGCCCGGTGTCGGTTGGCCTATAGATGTCTAATTCTCCTCAATTATAGCTTTGACGGTCAAGTCTATGCCGACAAGGTGTTGCGACTGATCTCGGTGATGCGTGAGCGCTCTGTCGAGGTATATATGTGCGCTTATTCAACGGGGTGGCTCAACTTCACTTCACATTGGTTCATTATCATTTTTAGCGCAACAGTCCGACAACTTTCAATCAATACCTCAAGACCTTCAAGGCTGAAGTATTGGAGAACAAACTGGACATCGTTTGGAGCAAGCTGGTTGAACGTAAGTTCCACGGGGTTAATACGATTTCCCGGTTCATTTTCGAGTTGGCATTCATGTCTGTTATTTTAGGCAAAATCACACTGATTCAGCAGGAGGAGGCTAAGACAAGTTCGGTCACGAAGGCAGAGGCGCGAGAGTTCCTGACAACTACGAAAGTAGAGAAGATTATTACGCAGCAGAATGGCACCAAGAAAGTCGATGATGATGATATGGTACGCCGTATAGAACATTGATATGCACGTGGCAAAAACCTTGCGCTGACCGAATTAAGCCTTTTAACTCGAGGCTGTTTGCCATCGTCGAACGAATGTAATGGCATAATTCGGTTAGTGCAAGGGTTTTGCCACTTGTGTAAATCAGAATTGCCTGGCACGAAGAATTTTTTTGTTTGCAGATCGACGAAATGTTCGGCTGAAGGACTGTGGACAACGATATTATCTTTATTCAGTGCTGCAGCTTTTCCAGCACTCGCTACTGCTGATTTTTTTACGTCTTATCAACGGCAGATTCTCTACCAAACAAATACCCCAAAGCGTAACGTTAAAGTCATTAATGATGGATCTTTCCGGCTAACTACAGCAGCTACATTCTTTGGGATGATCGAGTTTTTGTAAAAAGGGAATGCCACAAATAGCATCGATATTGCGTCCAACAGACTCTCGATCTGAACTCGCATTCGCATCAGGAGGCTTCTTTATTGAGTCCATACTTGTCTTTGACCTTCTCGAGATTTTCGGCTGCCTTTTCGGTATCAAGTTTTTTGAATGCCTGCCAAAACAGACAGTTATAATATGGTCTGTCTGGCTAAACTCGCAGCACAAAATGAGCATACCTTTGTGGGTTGGAAATAGAGGACGACGAGGTATCGATTGCAGACGTTGAATCCTGATAAGTGGTCGCAGGCATTCTTGGCGTCAAAAATGTCCTCGTACACAACGAAGGCCGAGCCGCGCGTTTCCGGTGTATTGCCTCTGCAATTGAGAGCATACATAATGATCACAAAGGCAAAGAAAATAGCCTCATGAAAATGTAAGATGAGTCTAGACTCAATATTTAAAGCAATCACTCAAAGTTGCAGTAGACATAACAGTATTTTCTGGCTGAAAAATCGTCTTTCCCGGCTGAAAAAATCGTCTTTCCCGTTCTATTAGTATAAAACGGAAAGGGAAAACTAGTCTGTTACTCTTCATTCATTCATGCGTCCCGTTTACCATGTAACAACCATTCAATTTATCAATCAAAGTCATTTCTATTGGGAAAAAGGCATAGGCAGCGAATCCATCAATCAACCGACGTCACCAATGCCTACGCTGGACACGACAATAGGTTAGTTCTTCTTACACTCTGACTTGTCGGATGGGGCCGTATTTGCCGAAGATGTCGTACATCTCTTCCGCCGTTATCTTGTAGGGGAGATTCTTCACGTACAATATTCTGTTCACCTCCGGTGGTAGTCGCACCTAAAGCGAAAAATTGCAATGCATTATAATAGTTTAGAGCTTAGAAGTACTCCAGTAGTTCAGTTTGGGGTAACTTCTATTTTAGAAAATTTAAATTCCGAAACGGAAAAAGCAATTAAAAAAGTGATAAAAGCGGGGCAAATACTAGTAAACGAGAAAGCAAACTGGTAAAAAAGAGATGAAAAATAAATTGCAGAGAACTCACCTTGGCTTTTTGCATCAGCGCCATTATAAATTTGGGGGATACTTGAAGAACAATTTCCCGGCTCAACCCAAAACTTCATGCGCCCCAAATTGAGCGATAAATCTTATGCAGAAAAAAAACTGAAGAGATGAGCGGTGAATCTAAATGACTCGAGTAAATCGTGCACGTAGAATCAACGAAGTCGAAAACTGAAAATTATTCAGGTCACGTGGTTTCAGACTCAGTGCTCAAAAGCCGAACCGCAAATGAGTGAATGGAACGGAATCCGATATCAAATCGACAGTGTGCATTGATTGATCGATTGTGTGAAACGATAGATACGACACCTGTAGACAGGAAAACCAGTCAATCAATCGTGCGTAA
>LRSR01004528.1:0-12371 GCA_001579985.1 Hypsibius dujardini
TCCTTAGGGATAAGTCCTCCCCCCCCCAGGGATAAGTCCCCCCCTCCTCTCGTTGCGTTCTAGAGCACGATGTGCCTGCGGACTAAAGGAGTACACACTAAGCGCCCTGGTGCTGATTACAGATACATTCCGGAAGTTGACCACTCTTCCGAAACCTCCTTTCGATCACGAAAACTCGGTGGCTTCTTGAATCGCTATTCGGAAATGCTTGACAATAACCGATATCAGCGTTGGCTGACCGTTCAGGCCGTGGAGCATGCGGTTGACGTGGTCTTCAGTCAGCAGATTGCTCAGTGGACCCACTTCATGAATCGTGCAGCAAACCACGGGCAAGCCCCTGTAAGAATAACAAAAATCTTCGATGCACTTAGAGAACTTTTAAATGACCTTTCATAACAACACTTAGAGTAAAAATTGAAGTAAGGAAACGTTATTTATCTATGAGCATATTTGAAGTGTTAATTTCACAAATATTTAGCAATGTATTCCAGATTAACAAAACATAAGAAATTGAAGCTTCAAGTGTAGTCAAGTCTATTCACATTTGAGATTAACAAATACATTTGAAATTGAAGCTTCAAGTGTAGTCAAGTCTATTCACATTTGAGATTAACAAACACATTTGAAATTGAAGCTTCGAATGTAGTTAAGTTTATTCACATTTGCTTTTCCGGAATGTTTACCGTCACAGCATCAGCCAGAGACGAGTCTAGGAACAATGTTGGCTGCTCTGCATTATCATAACCGCGACAGTGTTGCCAGGAGTCGAAAATTTGCCAGTATGCTGCCTGGAATGGGTGAACTGGAGGGATCCGTTAAAAGGAGTCTCATTGTGGGTTGGAAATGGCTTGCCTTCTGGATGGTAAGTGACTGTACTTGTGGCAATTAATTGTCAGACATGTTGCGGTCAAGTCAAACCAGATCCTCCACGGTATATTGCAACAGCTTCACCATTCCCCATTCCTGACGAGGGGGGAGTTCTACGTCACAATCGGTCCCCAACAGTTCTGGTACTGTCGCTACTGGCAAGACAAAATTTCCGAGCCACATCTCAACGCGTTCATCTACAAATTCTGCGGAGAACTCAATGACATCGGCTTAAATCAGGTTCAAAATTTAGAACATCTTCAAATCGGATGAATCACATGAGTTAAAAATGGTGAAAAAATGCCATTTGCAGACCGAAACATATCTCCTGCTCGCAGTTGTCATGTTCGAGCCAGGTAAGGAACTTTTCATTCACGTAAGGGAGTGAATAATCATACTTTTCCCTTTTTTGTATTTGAATTCTTATTTGAATTTTGCTTTACGGGATATTTTAAGGTGCTGAAATTGGACCGCCAAACAATGAGTGCCGCCTGCTGCAGCTTCTTCATCGTCACTACACGGACGTGTTGTTCGATGCGCTGAAACAGCGCTGCCCTGATCGGGTCAGTCTCAACGCCACCTGCCGCAAACTGGAGAGGTTCTTTTGCGGGTTGAAGCAGGTCCATCGACTCTATTATCGCTACATCAGAGCGATCGATATTAACCGAGAAGTCTTGCCGCTTCGAGCATCGAAAGGCGGAACCACCATCTCTGTCCTTGACGCTCTACATTGCGATGAAGAAGACACTGCTCATCTGTCGTGAACAATTGAAATCCAAAAAGAGTTGATGTCAAACGTGAAAGTCTTTGATAAACTGTTCTCTCAACACAACAACTTTAAACATCTGCAATTTATCAACGTTGCAGCAGGTGCCTTTTTTGTACGTTCCCAAGGAAATGCGTAAAACCAATCAACGGTCTTTCACTAAGACAGAAAAATTGCTTGGAAGTGGAGCGTTTCATTTTGAACTTCTTGATTTCTCATTCTGATTCTGAAAGTATTTTGCACGTATTTTCAAATCTCCGACGACCAAAGAAATAAAGTGGATCGGGGGAAATTAGGCGCGAACGAACACAGGGCAGAAAGAAAGGGTCAATCATGCGAACTTGGGAACATTTTCAGCTGTCGAATTCAGAACCGTTCCAAAATATTATTTCCATTCAGAATTTAGTAATGAATATAAAAATGTATTTTGCCGGTCAAGCTAAAATAACTTTTTGTCGGTGAATTTTCAAAGTTGGCAATTGTCTCAAGAGACTTGCTGCTGTGTACCGTCAATTGATTGTTTGATTGAAATTTTGTGCAGACTGTTCGGTTGCTTGCTGATTGATTGGCTTATATTTTGTCATAGTGGTTTGGCTAGTCATCGATTGCTGGATTACATTCTTCAGCATTGTCACTCAGTTGATTGTTGATTGATTGGTGTTAATTTTGTAAGTTTTTTAACTTGACCGGCAAAATAAATTTTTATATTTATTATTAAATGAGGTCTGAATGAAAAAAGTATTTTGGAACGGTTCCGAATATGACAGCTGAAAGCGTTTCCAAGTAAGAGCGAAAAAACGTGTTTCACTTCTAAACTTCTGAGATGATTGCGCCTTTCAGCCAGAAAAACAATCAGCGATGTCTGTTGATGGCTTTCCATAAGCACACGTCTGACTTGAACTTGTTGCAGAAGTTCGAATAGCCAATTATATCAAGCGCCTTTCGTTATACGAATACATGAATGTGATAACAAGCTGGAAAATGTTTTGGGATGAAGTTTTACTGACGGGAATGAGATGATTCCCCGAAAAACATCTCATTAACCAGACATGTCAGAAATCTTCCGCTTTATACCATACAAAGTGTCATCACACGTGACTGCTGCCGCGACACATAAGACGGAGTGCCACGTGACGCCCTCTTTCAACTGGGATGATTTCAGACCACAAGTCCTAATGTCATTATCAATTTTCCAAGGCATAATAAAGGGAGTGTGATTTGTGCCGTCACAACTCAATTCCAATTCCAACTTCACGCCATTCCTGAATCACGGCATGAAAATGGGACTGACCCAATCACCTTTCTTCACAAGTTACGCCCCTATTTGTGGGAGAAAACGCGATCTTCAGTATCCACTCGCAAAATCCAAGATCCTTTTCTATGTCAATTATTGCGAGAGTGCGTGAAATAGAGCGTAAATTAAGGACGGCGTGAAGTTAGAATTAAGTTGGAACGATTCAAATCGTACTCCGTCAAATACAAGTGCAGCGGTTGGAAAAATACCGCAATCCAGTCAAATTTCCCCGAACCCGCCCGCTATAGCTTAGCTATACATATAAGCTATAGCTTGATATATGAAGCTTTCCATATATATGGGAAACGGAAAATACAATTAGTAATTGATATTGACAGGGAATGTGTTCACACCCGGAAAGTGCCTGAGGGTACTTGCCTGTTTATAAGGCAAGTAGAGAGATTTTAACCCACATAGACAAAGGTCGGCAGCTATGTTTATTAAATCAGGTATTCTATTACAAGTATAGACATGTACATTAGTTAATAATCACCTTATTAGCCAGGCACTCATTTTAGTTTTTGCATAATTATATTGTAATTCCTCAGAGCACTGTCGATGATGTCTTGCTACGGTTTCGCCAGAAACGGCGTCATAACGCAGGGTGAGCGTAGGCTGATCACCACCGCGACTGGGCTCACGTATCCCCGCAGCTGACCCGGCTAGATAATCTTTTTTGACGTTATGGTAATCCGTTTGATATTCAAGTGGAGAAGGGCATGTTTACGTAGGAACTTTATTAATTATATAAATTCCATATCAACTGTTTTCAGTGGATATTTATGAAGTTTACGTAACTGGGAACAAACATAATCTGGGCGAATTGTGTCCGGACTTACAAGGTCAGCAGTAGAGTCCGTGACTTTCCACCAGGAGTCATCTTGGTGCAAACTGAAACCGCGGCGGTTGAAGAGAGGGACAGAGAGTTGGGCACACAAACACGCGAAACAAAGGAACAGGCAGAAATGGAAACTGACAGAGACATCGGAATATAAGCAGACAACCAGGCAGTTAGACAGACACATAGGAAGACCGTAAAAATTTGATTTTTTAGAAACAATTTCACAGGCACAGACGCAAACACAGACACAGACAGAAAGAGACACAGACAGACAGAGACAAACACAGACACAGATACAGGCACAGACACAAACACAGACACAGACAGAAAGAGACACAGACAGACAGAGACAAACACAGACACAGATACAGACACAGACACAGACACAGACACAGACACAGACACGGACACAGACACAGACACAGACACAGACACAGACACAGACTCTGTCTGTCTGTCTGGCGGTTGTCCTTGAAAAAGGGCGCTTTCATGCGAGAGACCTTCTTGCGTCGAAATGCAGTCAGGCATTTCGTTTGAAGTACATATTCCAGTAGTGAAGAGTCTCTCGGTACATTGTCTCTGGGCGTACTGGGAGCTCATGGGAAATAAAGCTAAAACATAAACAAACTAAACTAAAACAAACTAAAAGATTTGGTCACTAATTGCTTGGTTTTATTTCTTTTAGTTATATGAAAGTTTCAAGCAGTTAAAATAGTTCAATTAATTTCGACTGAAACTAAACTAAACGTTTCGTTCACAAAAAGTGACTGGAATGAAAATCTTGAGTCATTAATTTTAGTTTTACCATCCATGAATAAAATAGATTGCATTAAGCGGTTCTTCGTGTTACCTGTCGTGTGGGCTGTAATTCCTGCTAGCGTCTCCCTCACCTCGTTACTCCATGTCGCGTTTTGATCCAATTCGACCATATTTTGACCGAATTTTGACGCTGTCGTTTTGGTTTTCCGGAACGAATTATTTTTGTAGCAAATGAGGGTGTGACCTTATTGAGATCGGGTCTGCCATTTGGTTTTTGTCTGACGTTTTTCCACTGTGTAGATTCAACTTCATTTTTTGGCTTGTTTATCTGTCGACCATCTTTTTTTCCCGAGCGAATGTAGCTTGCAAATAGCGTGCGTGTACGTCCCATGCATTCAGATCGAAATGGGTAAAGACTAGAAATAAAAAGGGGGCAAGAACGGCTGCAGCCAACAGTCACATCAATCCACTCTGGCGTCGCACATTAGACAATCGTCTTATAAAGCCTCCAATAATCGAACTATCCTGCAGGTTCCAATGTTTGCTGCTGCGACGTACCATAAGCGGATCGTCAGTGAGGAGCCACCAATGACTACGATACCTCCTACCGAACACAAATGCTCCCATTTCACTAGCAATCTGGCTGTTAAACTCTGCTAAAAATGTACGCATAATCAGAACGCAAATATTCGAAGGGGTTTTTTTTCTCCTAAACGATAAAATATTAAAATAAATGAAAGTTGTTGTAATCTCCGGTAAACATCACGACTACTCAAAATGTACACACATGATCGTTAATTTCGTTTTATGTCACAATGTAAAGACAGAACTCGCGAAAATATTTAAAGTGAGTGCCAATTTGTACAGTGACCGACCTGGAGGTATAGAAGATTGATCCGAATGCCACGATGAAAAGTAAAAGTACAGCCAAGCACACTCCCAGTGTAGCTTTTGAGTCCAGTCGAGTGACTAAATTAATTAGGCAATAAATTAAAAATACATTTTGTAGTTCTTCTGCACGGCGAGGACGTTTTGGTTTGTTGACGCACCATCGCAATGATTGTTTAAATAGCCACAATGAGGCTCGTTGGGCGGTGGCCAGTGTCCGCCCGGCCAGAAAGCAGCAATGTCGGAGGTATTGATCAGAGACCGAGAAGGCGGTTGGTACAGCAAACTTTCCTGATAATTCAAAGGAGATTAAACGAAGAAATTCAAGATCAAAATTCTTCGACCGGATTTTCTCCGACTGCATGGGCAAACCACTATGTGCCTATTCCAATGAGACTAATGGCGAGATCTCAAAGACGACAACCCACGCGATCTTTCTTTCTTTCGTTGTTGTTATTTCTGATTTCTATTTAAGTTTCCTGTTAAGTATAGAGGAAGTATCTCAATTGCATCGGGAAAAAGGCGAAAAATGTTTGAATACATTATGTACCGCAAGTTAAGAGAAATCCGGCTAAGTGATTTGCCTGTATTGCTGGTAAAAAACGGCTAAAAAGTGGTTGACCTATTTAGCCGGAGGAATTCCAGCTAAATAGCCATTTCCAGAATTCAATTACCAGCCCTTGTGGATTTAATAGCGGAGATGTTAGGATAACTTACTGTATAATTCCCAGTTTGAGGGTTGACGATTTCTCCAATCACCTCAACCTCTCGTTCGCCATTCACGCTGAAGGAAATCGTTCCGGTTGGTAAGAAGAATGTCTGGTTTCGTATCAGGTTACCCAATTCGATGCCGTCTGGTATCCGTCCAGTTCGATTGTACGTCTCATTTAACAGCTGGATGACGGTCCGAACAAACAACATTACTAATTTAATCATATCGCATGTTTTTCTCGGAAAATGTCGTTTCTCTTACTTGGCCATAAATTAAGCACATATCGTAACCCGCGTAGACAAAAGTCGGCACCTATAATCACCAACAGTAGATGAATGTTTAAAATGATTTGATTACACATAATCGGGTCACTCACTTCATTTTTTGCATATGTAAAATTGTAATTCCTCAGAGCACTTTGGATGATGTCTTGTCGCAGTTGCGCGAGAAATGGCGTCATGACATACGGTGTACGGAGGCTGATCACCACGGCAGCTGGACTCACATATCCCCGAAGGGGAAAAGACTAAAGGAATTAATGAAGTACACAATAATTAACACCCAACATTCGGTTGCTTAATTTCTGTCTGTCTGTCTGTCTGTCTGTCTTCTGTCTGTCTGTCTGTCTGCCAGTTTGTTTGTCTGTATGTCTGTCTCCTTGTCTGTCTGTTTAGATTCCGTTTTGCGGGACACATCTATGATTGTTGTGAAACTTACAGAGTAAATCGATCACAAGTTTGCTAGTGGGTTGTGCTGATGTGTTCTTGGCTTACCAGATCCACATTCGTATCCGTGACTTTCCACCATGAATCGTCTTGGTTGTCCAAACTGAAGCCGTGACGGCTAAAGGTCAGCATGAAGAAGACGTATTCGCCGTTGGTCATGCCGAGTTTTTTCGCTGTTCTCTGTAATGGGGACGAAAATTTCAGGAATGGAAAGTGGTTTGTGTGAAGATAATATTTCATTTGAGGTCACTCAAAACATACGCCGGTATTGTGGATTTCCGGCATTTGGCTAACCAAATATAAAAAAACATTGCACCTAGTCTAGGTCTAAACTTGCAAGTCTAGGTGAGTTGTTTCAACCGACTGCTGCTCCATTAAAGCGTGCGAATATTTTTTTTAAATTAATTCAAAGTGACACTCCCTCGATATTAATTAATAATGGGATGTAGACATGTATTCCTTGTGTATAATGCATGTATTATTTATATCCCTCGACAGAATGACATAAGGTGACTAGATGCAATCTATCAATCAATCTATCTCCACTCACCAGGATCAACATGATGGCCTTGCCCGAGCCGAAGATGAAGACAACTACATGTACAGTGCATTATCAAAACAGAAATAAGGAGAGGACGATGTGTACCGATTAATCCTTAATTCGGGGAGTTCTTCAAGTGCTGAATTCAGAATCACTTAGGCATGTTATTTTTATTAAGAAATATTTTAGTGATGAATATAAAAAAATATTTCACTGTCATAGATAAACGAAATTATTTTTAGTAAAATTTCAAAGTTGGAAACGGTCCCACTGCATTTACCGCTGGGTGCTACCAGTTGATTGCTTGATCTAAAGCTATACGCTTTCCTTTTTGTTTCATTATTGCTAGACTCGAACTTAGAACTTGATTGATTGATTGTGTCTGAAACAGTCAACCAAAAGGGAAAACAGATGGTTTTAGATCAAGCAATCAATGAATTGCACCCACACCCAGCCGTAATTGCAGTGGTACCGTTTCTAATATTGACATTTCACCAAAAATAAATTTGCCGATTTATGGCGAGGACATAATTTGTTATATTCAGCACTTGAATAGGTTTTACTAAAAAAACGTGTCCAAGTGATTCTGAATTCGGAACTTGAATAACTCACCCATTTAGCTTCAAAATTTGATCTGAGCTCGTTTATTGCATCGATAGAAATATATTAGGACATAGAAGGGCGGAGCAACGGCAAGTGTGGTTTACCGGTTGGAATTGAATCACTTCGGCTGATTTCAACAGCTCTAGCACCCTTTAGCTCCGCCCACTCACGTTTTTGGATATAACTTTAAACACGGATCAATTCAATTTTTTTTTTTTTTTTGGTAAAGTCAGTTTCTTTTACTTGAGGAATTAATCTAAAGGAGGAAGCTTTTACTTAAAAGAGGAGGACATTACTTCGGTTTGTCTGGGATGTGGTCTGTAGCGTCCTTTCCAGCTCGGTTTGGCTTGCTCCCGAATCGAAGGACACAACGTTGTATCGAATATACTCCATGGAGGGATTGACTGCGTTGAAATTTTGCTGGAGCAGTCGATGAATGCCTCGACACATGTACTCCGCAGCTATGCTCCGTAGGTCAACGAGGGCTGCCACGTTGGTCCATCCGTTGCGCGTTAAGAGGGCGTAGATAAAGTCCAAAATGACCGTTCCCGAGTAGAGAGACAAGCTAAACTGCTGGGGATTAGATGGCTCCCCGGGCTTTCCAAACTTTGAAGTGCCCGCGCTGAATATTGAAGGAACAAAATCGCTTTGCAGTTATAACTACCTCACAAGGGGCTCCTCTCACTCTGTGACCCAAAATCTCCTATTTCTACTGCGTTTCACAAATGCGTAAGAATGTGTTCTTGCTCTTTCCGTTGAGAGAAGTTTCCCTTTTTCAAAACTTATATTTGAGAAAGTTTTTACGATAAAATACAAGTTTTGGAAAAGGGAACCTTCTCTCAACGGAAAGAGCAAGAACACATCCTTATACGCATTTGTGAGACGCAGTAGAAGTAGGAGATTTTTGGTCAAAGTGGAAGGAGCCTCTTGTCAATCTGGACAAGATATTTAAGATATCTATCGATCTTTTCGGTCGAATTCTGTACAAATCTTTGAGATCTCTCATTATAGGGTCATTTTCTTTGATCGTTTTTGTTGAACAACACAATGAAAGCGAAACTAATGTTATAGTTATACAATATTGCCTTTATCTTTGTGTTGAGAATGTTTTGGTCGGTATACCTGCAACCCAAAAGCACTCGACTTTCTGAAAGCAAAATACTTTACAATTATTCCAGAAGTGGGAATTTCACTCTTTGGGCTCCGTCAAGATAGACTTACCTCTGGTCATTAACAAAATGTGGTTGTTTTCCTGCGAGCCTATTTTTCATTTGGAAAATTGACTTCAATCCGTCTGACCCATAAACTGATGCAAACCGAAACACCGCAGACGCAGACACAGACACAGACACAGACACAGACGCAGACGCAGAAACTGCGACAGCACAGACACAGACACAGACAGACAGACACAGACACAGACACATAGACACAGACGCAGACACAGACACAGACACAGACACAGCACAGACACAGACACAGACACAGACACAGACACAGACACAGACACAGACACAGAATAGACACAAACGCAGACACAAACACAGACACAGAAACTGAGACAAGCACAGAATAATGATCAAAGCTGCATGGACGCGGACACAGAGTGAACTCTGGAAACGTCAAGGGTTTGCAATAGGAAGTGAACGTACATGGGGACAGGAGGGCCATTCCAGCAACGCGGCCTTCGTGCTGAAAGATAAACTTTCCGGCCATTTCGGAAACGTCATCCTCTAATAGAGTCACTGTCCCTCTTCCCTCTTTCACCAAGTAGGTATGAGAAAAGTTGAAAGTATTGTTATATCGTTGTATGATGAACTTCAATCCCAAGTCCAGACCAGCACCACCTAGTTGAAGGGCATCGAAATTTGTTGTGTTGACCTCCGGAACCTTTATCCCGATCGTGGCGAGTGCAATATGAGGCAACGTGCTGTAACCTGTGTGCAATTTATTGACACCGAGCACTGCGATCAAGATCAGTTTGCAAAGCATTTTAAAAAAGGCACGTCGTGGTTGTGCACATAATTCTCGATGGAATAGAATTAAAGTCCATCTCCCTGTTCCTGATCATGTACTAACAGAAGAATTTGCTTCCTAATTAGTTAGCGGGTACAAGCACGGACCATGATTCCACCGAACACGAGGAAAACGGAGTTGCCAATAAATAAATATGACCCCCTTGTCACAGAATATTTTCATGACTTCTTCCCGCGATGGAAGGAATAATTGGAAATGATAACACGATGGCATAAATTGTTATCGCATTTGCCGCTCATACATTACGGCATTCATCTTTATGCGAGGAAGAAGCAATTTCCTCACGGCAGCAGTTACTCATACCAGAGCAGCAGTATAACATCTGTATCAGGCATAATCCAATCTCCTAATGACAATTTGTAAAATTTGGGTCTGAGTGGGCCTGGGTGAGTGGGTGGGTGCTTGTAGGTGGGCCTGGGTGGGCCTGGGTGAAGGTGAGCAAAGGCTGGCTTAGGTGGGTGGATCTGAGTGGAGACGGCTTTGTCTGGATGGGGATGATATGCACTAAAAAGACGATCATTTGAAGTGATCATGGAAAGTTAAAAAAACCTTTACTGATTGCCGATATACTAATTCAAGGAGGATCCATTGCGGTGCGGTTCCAAAAGAATGAAATACATTCAACGACACGATTTAAGAACATCTTGCGTAAGACTTTCGACGCTTATGGACGAAATAACAATTGAATTATGAATAATGTTTCAAAGAAAGCTCCACATCCAAGAGTAAACAATAGAGAATGTATTCGAACTCAACTCGATCACATTGTTGGTTTTTCATAAAGATTCCAATCTTTACGACTGCTCACGTGATATCTCGATTCTCATTCTTTCCGACTCAGTTTTTTTTTCGTGCACCTTTTAGTTTCAATCTAATTTATTTTCTGTGACAGCCCAATTAGTGTTGTTTAAACATATTTAAGTTTTTATTTAAAATAGCCAAAAACGGCTTTTTCTTTTTAATGAAATATATCTTTAATTTTATTTAAACTCGCAAATCACCGCTCCAATAATTTATAGAAGACCATTTCCTGAACCATTATTTTACTTATTCTTAAATTCTCGAGAAAACGCAAAGCAATTTAAATACATATTATCACCCCCTCTTTTCGCGTGACGGCGGGCTTGATTGCTTGATCATTCTCTGAATGGCGCTCAGAAATCCTAGATTTGATTGCCTGATTTGCCTGAGTAATTATTAATACCGGGTTTAGTTCCTCACTTGATTGATTTATTGCCGCAACCTTCAGCATTATCAGTTGATTGATCAGTCGTTTCATTCTAATATCTGTTTCGCAGCAAGATTTATTGCGTTTAATGATCCACTAGGGGTCTTGCTGCATATTGCATAGCTGTGTCATACGATTTCCACTTTGTTTAAAATAAGCTGTTTTTTTTTAAATATATTTAGACGATATTTTGTTTAAAATCGCCGAGGATTAAAAATTTATTTTTTATTTAATTTAATTCGAAACTATTATTTAAACAACACTAAGTCCAATACCTTAGGAGCAGACTGAAACTAGTGGCGAGCATGCAGCACACGGAGAACCTCTGCACTGTGAATCGAAGAGCACTTTTCAAAGGGCAATGTTAACGATAGAATCTTGCCGAATTTCTGTCAGGTTATTAGGCACTACATCTCTCGCAAAGGCACCAGTTTTGTGAAACTTTTTTTCGCTGCGTTATTTTTTGGGCTATCTAAAATAAGTTTTGGTTTCCCGGAACGAATTATTTTTTTAATAGCAAATGAGGGTCTGACCTGGACTGTTACTGAGATCTGGTCTGCCATTGATTTTTGTCTGACATTTTCCGATGTGTAGATTAAATTTCATTTTCAAAGACGTACTTCGTCGGATTACTAAAGGAGCGTTCAACAATGACGTCAGCGCCTGACATTACGCGACCTTACTCCCCCCTTCCTTCCGTCAGAGCTCGTCAGAAATTCCTAGACCCCCTCTGGTTCTTCAAGCACTAACGTCAGCTCGAGCCGATCTTTTGACCAAATCCGAGCGAGAGTTTCGATACGATTTGATAAACTCATCGCGGAGAGAAGATTCCTTTTTTGTTTAGGGGAAATAATTATTGGCAAGTCGCGTTCGACAACTTTGCCACAAAACTTAACATTGCACTTCTATCCTACATATTTAGGCGCCATCGTTTCCATCAAGATTCTTTGCGTTGAATTGACGGAAAGTACAACAAGAAGCTCAAAAAGGACAAAATCTCCAGCAGAGGCTGGGAATTAGCGAAAAATCGAAACGATATATGCTGACGTCAGCTACGGCTGAATTCCCACCCTTAGCGTCAGAGCTCGTCATTACAAGTCAAGTACAACC
>LRSR01004530.1:0-21257 GCA_001579985.1 Hypsibius dujardini
ACAGACAGACAGACAGACAGACAGACAGACAGACAGACAGGCAAAGTGATTAATGGAATTACTGGTGTCGTGTTTTACAGAGCGCCGGCAGATCTCATCAACGTCCGCATGCAAAACGACAGCAAGCTACCTGTCGAAGCTCGTAGAAATTACAAGAACGCTGTGGAGGGCCTCGTCCGAGTCTCCCGCCAAGAGGGTGTTGCAGCCCTTTGGAAGGGCTCTTCGATGGTGGTCAGTCGGGCTATTCTGATGACAATCGGCCAGCTGGCCTTTTACGACCAAGTCAAGCATTTACTCTTGGCGTCTGGACTCTTCGGTGACAACGTTCCGACACATCTTTTTGCCAGCTCAATCGCTGTGCGTTGCTGTTTACCGTCATGTCGGATCACTACCGAGCTGCGCCACGACTCAACCGCTGTTGTCCTTTTTAGGCCGGTGCGGCGACCACGATAACCCTTCCGGTGGATGTCTTGAAAACCCGCATGCAGAATTCACGACCCGGTCAATATAAGGTACTGCATATGGTCAACATTAATCTTGTAGATGCGGCCGACAGACAGACAGACAGCAGACAGACAGACAGACAGGCAGACAGACAGACAGGCAGGCAGACTACATTCTGACTGGCTACATACATCGAATTCGTTTTGTCCGTTCCTTGTAGAGTATCCTGCATTGCGTACAAGAAGTCGCGAAATCCGGACCGCTAGGCTTTTTCAAGGTACCCGATCCGACTAGCAGTCGGTTGTATTCCTTAAGGTATTTTGCATTCTGAAGTCGCTCCTGTTCGTTAGGGTTACATTCCGGCATTTGTGCGGCTGGGTCCGCAAACCATCCTCACCTTCGTATTCCTCGAGCAAATTCGCCTGCGATTCGGAATCCCCGTGGCAGATGCTAAAAAGTCTTCCTAACTGTCGTCAGCAACAGCGTTTTATTACCGGTCGCTATAGCGGTTCCTCCCGCGGAAGGCTTCCCCGAAATCAGTGATAATATACATTGTTTGTTGAGAGTGCATTTTTTTGCATTTTTTTACCGAAAAATTCAAGCACATCCAGCACACGGTGCCTTCTTGCTTTACGCGTTTTATTGCAGTAATTTGCAAATTTTTATGCCTATAACCAGTTTATAGTTTGACAGAAAATACGAAAGGATAATGAGATTATATAAAACGTCCAATAAGAACAGAAATTGTCAAAACGTCTGGCTGCCTGACTGCCCATCTGTCTGTCTCTCTTGATGCCTCTGTCTGTCTGTCTATCTGTTTGTCTCTCTGTCTGTCTGTCTGTCTGTCTGTCTATCTGCCCGTCTGTCTGTTTGTCTATCTGTCTATCTATCTGTCTGTCTGTCTGTTTGTCTGCCTGCCTGTCTGTTTCTCTATTTGTCTATTTGTTTGTCTGCTTTCTGTGTGCCTGTCTGCATGTCAATTCTTTCTGCCTATCTTTAAGTGTCTGCCTACAGTGTGATGGATTCCCGCATCTATATGCAGGAACGTCTCTTCCTTTTGATTCTTTGCCTCGGACCTTTTTCGCGCTCATTATTTAACTCACCCGTTTTCATACCTTCCTATTACCAATTAATTTAGACGAAGAAATGGGAGTGCAGGGGTACGTAAAATGTCCAAGAACCGAGATCGTGAATCATGCGTAACATACAGATTGTAATAAAAAATGACAAGAGAAGAAGCAGAAACCGCTGCACCAGAAGGGTGACGTGAAAAAATGTCAACCACACGACACCCAATATTCCAAATCACCGGGTAAAAAAACTGTATTGCGATGAAAGCGGACAAGTTATCCCCACAAAGCCATGGAAAGAAAAGCTGAACCGAACCGAACCGAATCGAACCGAACTGAATCGAATCGAGCCGAACCGAACCGAACCGAATCGAGCCGAACTGAACTGAACTGAACCGAATCGAATCGAACCGAACTGAACTGAACCGAATCGAACTAAACCGAACCGAACCGAACCGAACTGAAGCAGAGTCATAGGACGGCGCAATCGCTAGATGAAGGGGTGCAGAAAAAAGGGCTGCTCAAGCCTGGTAGGTGGAGGAGGAGACGTTGCCGCCGCGTCCGGTCCAGTTGGTGTGGAGAAACTTCCCGGGAGCGTCCAACAGCTCGTAGGTGTGCGCGCCGAAGTAATCTCGCTGGGCCTGTCGTGAGACATACAAACATTTAAAGCATTTGAATAGATCAACAGACAGACAAGACAAACGCACAATTGTCTGAAGTATGTCTTGACAAGCAGGCAAGTTGGGAGAAACAGACAGTCAGAGGGCAAAAGCAGGCAAACAGACAGAAATTGGGGAAAACAGAGAGGCAGACACAAGAACCGACAAATTAGCGTGCAAACTAGCAGTAAGGTGGGTGAACCGATAGACAAACGAACCAACAGACAGAAAGAGAGACAAATAAACAATCTGACAGACAAATGGGTAAATAGGCAGGTCGGCAGACAAACAAATCAATAAAGAGACAGACAGACAGACAGACAGACAGACAGACAAACAAACAGGTTGGCCAAAAGACAGGCATACCAAGAGGCAGACAGACAGACAGATAAGAAAGACAAGCAAGTGAACACTGGTAGAATCACAGGTGGCAGGGTACTGCACAAACACTCAAATGAATCCGTTCATTAACCTGAAGAAGATTGGCGGGGAGACGCTCCAGTCGGAAACCATCGTAGAAGGAGAGAGCGCTGCTCATAGCCGGGACCGGGATGCCGTGTTGGACGGCAGTTGCTACGACATCGCGCCAGCCGGCCTGAAACAGATAAAGAGTCTTCCTTTAGACAAAACGTATCACTTCGGGCTGAGAAAGAAGATTTAACCCTTATTGGGATGTATTCCTGCCTGCGTGTTTGTCGGCCTAAAAAACGTCCACGTCTGTCTGTATCTGTCTCTCTGCCTGTCTGCCTATCTCTGTCCCCCTATACGTTAATCAGTCTGTCCGTCTGTCGTCTGTCTGTCTGTCTGTCTGTCTGTCTGTCTGTCTGTCTGTTCTGCCATTCTGGAATCCTGATGTATTCAAACACAAACCTGAGAGTCATTGATAGCCTTCTTGAAAAAGTCGTCAAGCAACAAGTTAGACAGGTTCTCATTCTTGTCAAAGGCCTTTTTAATGTCCCCGAGGAATGCACTGAAAAGAGTAAAAGCTTCTTCTGTTAGTCAGAATGTAAATCGCCTGCAGCTCCTTTAACGTCGGCG
The DNA here is from genome assembly GCA_001579985.1 of Hypsibius dujardini. NCBI lineage: Eukaryota > Metazoa > Tardigrada > Eutardigrada > Parachela > Hypsibiidae > Hypsibius > Hypsibius dujardini. The sequence goes on from LRSR01004530.1 coordinate 3,212, forward strand.
GCAAAAAAAAACGATGTTCCTACCTGCGAATGATGCAACCGCCGCGCCACATGAGAGCGATGCCGCCGTTATTCAGCTTCCAGTTCAGCTGCTTGGCCGCCTCACGGAACAACATGAAACCTAAAAAACAGTCAAACGTCAAACTGTAGCTCGAAGCAACAGCGATTCACGATATCGATCGATTGTACATAGATTGTGTACCGTACCTTGCGCGTAGGAAATGATTTTCGAAGCATAAAGAGCCTGAAAGTAAAACGCAAACATTGATCATGCCTGAATCGTGGATTGCAAGATGCTCGTCTGTCTAATTGCCTGTATGTACTGTATATCCATGTTGCAAATCTATCTACAATGTATATATCTACTTGCCAACCTGACTATCCGTCTATTCTACATACTTGCCTGTCTGTCTGCATGTCTGTCTGTATGCCTGTCTCTCTGCATGTCTGTCTGTCTGTCTGTCTGTATGCCTGCCTGCCTGACTGCATGTGTGAATGCCTATCTGTCTGTCTGTCTGGATTCCTGTCTGGATTCCTGTCTGCCTGCCTGTCTGTCTGCTCTTCGGTTCCGCCTGCCTGCTTATGCTTTGCATGCCTGTCTGTGAAGAATTCTTCATTTCACCGCTTGCCGAGTATCCAGCATACAACATCTGACAGTATGCTTGCGTAAGAAGACCCACTCCGACGTTGATTAGATCGAGATGCCTGTAATCTGTACCTGGCTAATCTGGTCGATAAACTTCTGCTTGTCGCCGGTGAACTTAAGTTTCGGCCCGGTGAGGTGCTTGCTGGCGTTCACACGCTCGTCCTTCAGCGAAGAAAGACAACGCGCAAAGACGGCCTCACCTTTAGAAATACACATTAAGAGGACACTGAATAAACCCATCACGCAGACAAATGAAAGCATTAAGGACTGGCCGTTTTAAACTCACCGATGAGTGTGACCGGGATGCCGAATTCCAGGGCAGCCACCGCAGTCCATTTGCCTGTTCCTTTCTAAACGACATCAAGAAAAAACAGAATTATATTTAACAAATAAGTAAGTTAAAAAGACCACAAATTCATCGGTAGATCAATCGATGGATAAATGGAGGATTGATAAAGAGGGCCTTGCTGAATGAATATTCCATTGGATTGACATAAGTGAATCGATAAGCGTTAAGCGAAAACACGGTTAAAGTTAGGAGCCCGTCAAAAGGGGATAAAAGGACTGCACAGTACCTGCCCAGCGGTATCGCGAATCTTCTCCACCAGATACTCTCCCTTCTCGTCCTTGTATTTGAGAATTTCACTGGTAATCTCAATGAGAAACGAGTCCAGGACGCCCTTGTTCCACTTGGCCAAGACCTGGCAAGGAAAACCATGACGTTTTGTAACCAGAAATACAGGAACATGAGCGCCCCTGGTCAAGTAAACCAGTCAAGACAGGCACACCGACAGACAAACAGGCAGGCAGCCAGGCAGGCAGCCAGGCAGGCAACCAGACAAATACACAGACAGACAGGCCGACTGGCAGACAAACAATTAGGCAGACAGGCAGACAGACAGACAGACAGACAGACAGACAGAAAGACAGGCAGGCAGGCAGGCAGGCAGACAGGCAGACAGATAGACAAAGATATGAAGTAAAGGAATCCTCTTGAGAAACTATACCTGACTCATTTCGTCGTTGGTCAGACCGACAACGTCACGGAGGATGTGGTAGGCCTCTGCGATCAGTTGCATGTCTCCATACTACGTAAGCAACACTGGTTGATAATGGTGAATATGCGATCGGACAATCCTACAGCGCAGTCCCCGAACGAGGAACAGGTTTACCTCAATTCCGTTGTGGACCATTTTGACGAAATGACCGGCTCCGTCCTCCCCGACCCAGTCGCAGCAGGGCTCGCCGTCGACCTTGGCGGCGATTGCCTGGAAAATGGGCTTGATGTACGGCCTACATGAGTGAGAAAGCGTTAGGAAAAATACTTCAATTTCAATATAGGCAGGAAGGGAAACACACAAACAGACAAACAGGCAGCCAATGATATCAGAGACACTGGCGCGAGATCAAGGCACTGAACTGAACAAAACCAGATTCGCTAATGTCAAGAGACACAGGCTCAGAAAATCCCTTGAGGAAAGGTTAGGCAATGCCAAAAAACGCCGCGCCCTTTCAAGTCTACAGGCAGGCAACCAGACAAATACACAGAATGGCAGACAGACAGAAAGACAGACAAACAAACAAACAGGCATATAGACAGACAGACAGACAGACAGATGAACAGACAGACAGATGAACAGACAGACAGATGAACAGACAGACAGACAGACAGACAGGGCAAAGAAGGCAAGCGAACAGATAAATTTACAGACAGAGGGGGGCTAAACCAGCATAACCGCACCATGCAGCAACGCTTCCACCGGGCATCATCGAGGGTCCATAGCGCGCACCCTCCTCACCGCCACTGACTCCGCATCCCACAAAAAGCAGGCCCTTGGCTTCCAGTTCCTTTGTGCGACGGCGCGAATCGGTATACTCAGAATTGCCTCCGTCAATGATGATATCACCTGGCAAAAATTAAGGAAATTAACGTCTCTCAAAATTTCCCCCTTGCCAATCAGACGAAAAACGCGTCAACTCGTCGCACTTCATGTTCCGACAGAGACAAACCTTTCTCAAGAAACGGTTCCAACTGCTTGATGAAATCATCCACCGCAGACCCGGCCTTCACCAAAAACTAAGACAAAACAGAAAAAAACATAAGAATTCATGAACTGCTTCCCAAGCGGGACAATCAATCAATCAATCAACCATTGCTTAATCAAGTCTGCTAGTATAACAGAGATATGTAACATTTCAAGCGTATCATACCAAGTAAATAAAGCACTGATATTAAAACGCAAAAAATGGAAATAAAAATAAAATAATAAAATAATAGAATAATAATAAAAGCAAAAACAAACAAAAATTCAATAAATGAATGAACGGTTGGCCTGCTAAATGAATCAACCGCAGCACATAAACAAGTCAATCGATCAATCAAGCACCCGCTGGTACGCTTCAACACTCACCACGCAACCAACAAGTCAATCGATCAATCAAGCACCCGCTAGTACGCTTTAACACTCACCACGCAACCAACAAGTCAATCGATCAATCAAGCACCCGCTGGTACGCTTCAACACGCATCACGCAACCAACAAGTCAATCGATCAATCAAGCACCCGCTCGCACGCTTCAACACTCACCACAATGCGTCGCGGACGTTTCAGCTTCTTGCACAGCTCCTCCACCGAGTGCGCACCGATGATCTTCGTGCCCTTGGCCTCATTCGCCAAAAAGTGATCCACTTTCTCCACAGTGCGGTTGTAAGCCACCACCTGCAAACGCACGTGGAAGAAGAAATCAATCAAAAAAATGTTCCCCGTGGAGAAATTCCTATCAATCACAAATAAATTCCCCCCAAAAATAAATCCCCCATTTCTCACCACAAATCCGTGGTCATTCATATTGAGGATCAAATTCTGCCCCATCACGGCCAGTCCGATCAACCCGATATCTCCCCTGAAACAGGGAGGAATTGTTTTCCCGAGATTCTCTTTAAAGATGGCGGCACACATTGAGTGGACATGTTTTTCAAGCACTTACACTGCTTCAGCCATGGCCGTTGAGGGTGCGTTGGATAGCCTGGAGAAAGAGCTTTCTAAATTGATATGGCACGGGTGGAGGGATCGGCGGAAAGTGGGGTGGGAGAAATAATTTCAAAATGGGGTGGAATTGACAGGGAAAAAAATAAAGACGCGCTCACCGAAAATGAATTAACAAGCCGAATTAAATCGGAATTAAATCGGAATGGAATTAAATCGGCACGGGGGGGAGAGGGGAGCGTGCAATTGCAATGAGGTATTTGATTTCTGCCGGAGAAAAAATTGCCGTTTCACAAGTGCGACGCATGCAATTTTCATGAAAGGGCTGCGGCGGCAATCGACCGATTTCGACTTTTGAAAAATGAAAATCACCGGAAGTACAACGCGTAGCCGCAATCCTTTGTGGGCAAAGTTGAAGCCATTTTGAAGTTCGCTTAAGTAAAAGGTATGGTGTAAATGGGGATGTCTGAGTTAGAGCCAAAACACCTCTGCAGACAGCCAGGTGGAATGACGCAGCGGTAATTACTGAGTCAGCTGATTCGAGTCGAACGCGCGTGGAGTAGTGATCAGCTGATTGTACATGACTCGAGTCATATTTGCGAATTGGCCGACAGACGGCGCATCGATAGCGGTCAACAACTTCAAGCTACTTTCTTGGGTCACTGCCAATATTTATATATTTAATTCATCGTCCACACAAGCAGTTTGATCACTACTACTATTGTAGCAGCACACTCTAGCATATATAGGTTTACCACACGTGCGCATAGGTTAGGAACAAAATAAACTAGAAAGACAACATATATTTTATAGAAGCATTTTATGACGAGAAAGCTCTTGCTTTCACTGTTGGGACCTCGCCTCCCATTGAGCTCGCAGTAGGGACTGTCGCCCTTTCGGTATCTGCGAAGACTCCTGTAAAGCACATTGACCGGTAAAGTAAATCATGACCCGTATTCATACCATAAAAAATATATTACCAAGATTATATCCTCCGTTCGTATGTGCTCAGCCTCCTTAACTGTGGCCGTTTGTTGGTTATGTTCGGTTGCAGTGTCCGTTTCCGCTTCCACTGCCAATCCCAAAATAGCTCGAGTCTCCCTGAACAAGGAAATAACTCAAAAGCTGCATACTGACATTTCAGTGGGTCTGTCTGTCTGTCTGTGTGTCTGTGTGTCTGTGTGTCTGTCTGCCTGTCTGTCTGTCTGTCTGTCTGTCTGTCTGTCTGTCTATCTGTCTATATTAGCTATACATACCTCAGTTCGGCCTCCCTTTTCTCCATCTCCTTCAGCTCATCCGATATCTTCAACTTCGCTGACCGGTAGACCTTTTTCACCGTCACCTCTCTGTCAGCTTCCGTCTCGGTTACAGGCACACTACTACTCGGCACCACTCGCAGCGCCGAATAGTCCACATAAGAATCGTGCTGCGCGGCCGTCCCGTTGGAAAAGGCGCCGAACCCTCCGCCGCTCAGCGGGCTCAACGGCGACGAAGAAGATGCTGCATTAACCGATTTGCCTCGACTCGAAATGAACCGTTCCATCGTCATCGGGATCCGCATATTTGACGAAGGCGTGGCCATTAAACGAGCCGGCACTGTCGTTGCCTGTGTTTTCTGTACAGCCACCACAGCCACCTGTGTTTTCTGTACAGCCGGAGACGTGGGCGTGGCTTTGATCGGTTTAACGGAGAAGTTGGGCGAAGGGTGGTGCTCTTTTTCAGGCAGTGTCTGTGAAGGGTTCTCGAAGAAGGCTCGCTGTTGTTTGATGGTTGCCTTGGGCAAGACGGGGTCCGCCGTGGAGGAAGAAGACCCACTGAGCTGTGTGGCGACGCTGTCGTGCTCGTCGTTGAGGACGCTCTCATCGTCCGTTCGTTCTTCCGAGATGGATTGCACTCGACCGGCGCGTTTCAGGTCGAGTTCCCGTCGCTTTTGCTCCTCAATTTCCTGCTGGAGTCGCGTAGTTGCCAATACGCGTTGTGTGTTGCTATAGTGCGCCTGCTCGCCCGGAAGATGGGACCTGCAATCGTATAACGATATATCTATATAGATAAATAAATTTCACGTTTGTATAATTTAAATATTTTCCCTACGGAAAAGTGTCTCTTAATTTTCGGTCAATTTGATCTGCTGTAAAAATAAATTCTTGCGGCAAGGAGGTTAATTATAATTATTATACTAACAGAATAATCCTTTTCGGTGTGATCGGTTTGTGTTTCTCCAGCTCGGCGGGACGGTTAGAGGGCGACCCGACGCCCTGCTGCAGTCGCAGCTCCTCCTCCCGCATCGCCGCAATCCGAATGTCTCGCTCGATGGGCGTCTCATCCACACGCACTCTAAATAAAACCAAAACCAAAGACCAGTGTGTTTTTGTGCGCGGAAAAGAGTGATGGTACATGTATTGGAACAATAAGGAGGAACAAAGCCCAACAGAAACAAGACGGAGGTATTTTCATTAAAAACAAGCGCCACCCACAGGGGATGCTTTTCCTCACAAACGCCCACTTCCGGTTAAAACAATATTTTAATGTGGATTTTAAAATGGGCGGCAGCATTTGCCATCTCTCTTCTGGCTACTTAGCTCTCTTGCTAATTTGTTATAACAAAAGATGTGAAGCAAGTATGAAAAGTAATTAAATTCTATATTAATAAGCCTCCGAATTCATACCTGACAGCTGGCAGCGGAGGTGCGTGAGATGCATCAGGGCACTTCCGGACAGACTGGTTGACCACAGGAACCACCCCCACGACGGACGCTGGTTCCGGTGAGGTCTCCACCGGCAGTGGTGATTCTGATTGTGTTTCCGCCACACTCGCAGGCAGCGGAGAGGAAACGGATTCCTCAACGGGCGAGGCACTCCGCAAAGACGACGCGCCAGCTACGCTGCTGCCGGTGTCGAAGCTGCCCACACTGCTGCCGGCGGCATGGGCCTCCCCCTCGTCGTCGTCGTCGTCATTGTCCTTGGAGCTGTTGTTACTGGCGTAACCGCTAGTGTCACCCAAGTGCCCATCAGTCATGCTGAGGCTGGCGGATAGATCTTGAGCAGCAACCGTCAGGTCCGTTGTGGCAGCCACTGCCACCCTCATCACGCCAACGATGTCAGTGGAAGAGCTGTCACGATTTGAGCCGGTGAGGCTGGCGGACTCGGACGGCGTGGGAGAACTGGTTCCTGAGCTCACCGCTGAGGAACCTAATTCCTCAAGTGGATAACAGTCCTCCAGTGGATAATTCTAGAGATACAACAGTTTTACACATTTGTCTGTGCGTGTCTGTCTGCCTATCTGTGCGTGTCTGTCTGCCTATCTGTATGTCTATGTGTCTGTCTGTGTGTCTGTGTGTCTGTTTGTCTGTGTGTCTGTGTGTCTGTGTGTCTGTCTGAATGTCTGTCTGTCTGTCTGTATGTTTGTCTCTCCGCCTGCCCGCCTGCCTGGCTGCCTGCCTGATTCTCACCCCGCCCGTCATCAACAAACGCTGCCTTGTTCCCATGTCTGCCTGTCTCCTTACCTTTTTGTCTTTCAACATTTCCGTCTGGCATGCTTATTATGGGCTTATCTGCTATTTCTTTCCCCTTTGTGTGCAGTTGAGGCCACATGCCGCATAAAGAAATTGTTATAATCAATTCGAAAGCGCACCTCGGTTTGTTGATCGTGCGGACCAATTTTTCGGTCATATTCCAATGCAAACACATCATGCTCGACAGGGTGGTGCAGTTCCACTTCCACCAGTCGCTCAAAGCTCTGATGATGTTTCTCAAGTTTCCCCGCCGACGACGCTGAGTCCCTTCGAGAAGCAATGTCCGGTATAGCCAGCGTCGGGCTCTCACTGTCATGGGATAGATAAGCGTAATAGTCATCCATGATACTCGAAAAGGTGCAATTTCACCAATCGCGCCAATAACGATCTGAAAACTGCAAAACAAAACCGTTAAACACAATGCCAAGTTCGAAATCTCAGTATCAATTGGTACGTGCAAACTAAGGAATCATGCTGAGTAATTGATCATATCCTGACTGACTGCCTATTCGGCTGCCTTGTTTGCCTGCCCATCTTTCTGTGTGTGTCTGTGTGATTGTATAGCCGTATGTCTGTCTGGGTGTCTGTGTGTCTGTGTGTCTGTGTGTGTGTCTGTGTGTCTGTGTGTCTGTCTGTGTGATTATATAGCCGTATGTCTGTCTGTTTGTCTGTCTGTGTGATTATATAGCCGTATGTCTGTCTGTTTGTCTGTCTGTGTGTCTGTCTGTGTGTCTGTCTGTGTGTCTGTGTGTCTGTATGTTTGTTTGTCTGCTTGTTTGTCTGTCTGTCTGTTTGTGTGCCTGCCCTGTCTGCCGGCCGGGTTGCCTGCTATCTAGCCCGAGTAACAAAAACCAATATAATGGCCGTGATTTTTCCATACATCGAGACGAGACCTTGACACTCGATGGCTTCTCATTAAGGCAAACAGAAGGGCCTAGTCACAACTGTCCATCATCAAAAGAACATACCTCTCCTGGTTTGAGCATTCAAATTAAAACGATAAAAACGCTAGTTAAAGGCCTTACCTTTGTGAGTTCAGTTGGTTTGCCTAACAAATTCAATAGACATAAATCACTTTCCGCGAAGAATCGTTCCGGTCTAGAACCAACTCGTGGGAGGCTGATTGGAGACTCCAGACAGGTACTGTACGCTCACGGTGAGCGTTGAGATATGCCGCTTCACGGATGAAGTGAGACTTCGACCTGCAAATGATAACACGCACACTTCCGTTCGCGCGGGATCGATTGAGAGGGCCAAGTCATTATAAATACGTTCGAAAAACAATGGCCCAGACAAACAAGAATCCCTAGTACCCACACCGGTCGGTCGCCCTGTTCGTCTTTGAGCGCAGACTGTGGGCAGAGGAAACACTTTCCGTTTCAGTACATTAAAACAAGTGAACCGGTTGCAAAGGTGCTCAAATGGGGCGGGAAAGAAAAGCCATAACTTTTTTGTGGCTGATGAGATTACAAGCGTATCGGTGGAGACACGGCTCGAGGGAAGTACAAGCGAAGACCCGAGCCGTTCGGAAGTTTAAGACAGAAAGACAGACAGACAGACAGACAGACAGACAGACAGACAGATACACAGACACACAGACACACAGACACACAGACACACAGACACACAGACACACACAGACACACAGACACAGACAGACACAGACACACACACACAGACACACAGACACACAGACAGATAAGCAGAATGGAGAGACCTGCATCATATATGCTGAAGACCCATAAGACCTCGAACCAGCTGGACAATAGTACTGATCGGCGCTAATGCGAGCCCCAGAAACAGTAACGAACCTCTGACGGAAGGGTTGGTGTTAGATCCCGATAGTTCGCACTTTCGCAGGCGTAATTGGTCCAGACACCATCCCTCTCACGGCTTCACACTATAGCACGCTGCAGAGCCACAACAACTACGTACAAAAACCGCTTCGATTGAACGGAATGAACCTCGCGTGCCAGCCACCCGGATGATGAAACGTAAATCCGACTAGATTCCAGCACACTCTCGTAGGCATTCACAGCTGCGTGAGTATGTGTGTGTGCCACACCAGCCGTAGACGGAGGTCAAAGACGCAGCGTGTTTTCGGGGGTTGAAATTAAAGAAAAAAACACTGCCCAGTCTCACGGTCGCACTTAATCAGAGCCCGCCCTGGCCCCCTGCATGCTGATGGCATTTTTCTCTCTCTACACGTCCGTCCCCTTTCATGCCTGAGATGTACTGGTACAACGCGTGAAGCTCCTCAGAGACATGCGAGCACCGCGTAGAAAGAGAGAGCTCTCACGGATGACTTACCAAGCCGGACTGGACGAGAAGCACCATTAACACATCCTACATGGGGCACACATGCCGCTGCTCAGTAGATACTACAGGTAAATGTCTAATAAAGGCACAGGCAGGAACCAGGTAAATGTCTAATAAAGGCACAGGCAGGTATCAGGTGTATAAGGCACCGCTCAACCACAATCTAGAGCTCTTGTGTCTCATCCGAGTTACTGCACGCGCTCTTAAATCTCTCCTCGAGTTCTCTGATTGCATGAACACAGTATAGTGGCGCGGCATATGTGTAAAAGTGGCTGTGATGTGATGCACTTACCGCCCGCACAATTGCACCACTTTACACATTCTTAACGACCATTTGTTTGACTTTTACTGTGTACCGCCTTGTTAAATGTTATCGGTGGACGACAACCCCCCCTTCCTTCGGGATGGCAATGCGTAATACTAATCAATAAAGGTAGAGCCAATTGCAGATGCTATGCATAGTACACTGTACACATACACATATTGAGTACTGTAATACCGTTCAAGCAAATAATATCGCGGTTATAACTCTTCCGCAGACAATCCAGGAGGAACTTATTGACAGCAGCCTGCGACATGCCTGCTGCAAGTTCCATATTTTCAAGAGGAAGCAAAAGAGCAGGAGTAACTGTTTAGTCTGTCTGTCGGCTTGTCTGTGTGTCTGTCCGCCTGTTTGTCTGTCTGTCTGTCTGTCGGCTTGTCTGTGTGTCTGTCCGCCTGTCTGTCTGTCTGTCTGTCTGTCAGCCTGTCTGTCTGTCTGTCTGTCTGCCTGTTTGTCTGTTAATCAAAAGAATCTAGAAAAGGTGAATCAAAGCTTCCGCAATCGGTCAGTTCTTGTTCTCTCATGATTTTGAACCGGCGAGTACATGCGACGTTCGAAAAAGAGACAGAATTTCATCCATACAATCCAACCAAAATCGTGCAAGTGAGAACTGACAGGAGGGGGGACCATACGACATCCTATTCCGGAGCCTTTGATGCTTTCCTCAGCGACGGGAACGCACCCGTTTTCGCGACGACAATCTTCTTCAGCTGCCACGACACGTAGGCCTTGACGAGATCCTGCAGCAAAAAGGAACACGTTGCGGAAAACGAACCGGATACTGATACCGCAAAATAGAGCATACCTCGCCGATGAGATTGACAATGATGCATTCCGCATCGGCGTCGCTGGGGTCTTCCCCGACGGGAGTTTTGTAGCCGGCCACCTTAAGAGCGACCGTTACGTCGGTGATGGCAACAATGTGGTGATTTAAAGCGGCCAATCTGACAAGAACGAAAGACAAAGATATTTTGCTAGTTGTCTGTCTGTCTGTCTGTCTGTCTGTCTGTCTGTCTGTCTGTATCTGTTCTGTCTGTCTGTCTGTCTGTATGCCTGTTCTGTCTGTCTGTCTGTCTGTCTGTATGCCTGTTCTGTTTGTCTGTCTGTCTGCCTGTCTGCCTGTCTGATTGTCGGTTTGCATGCCTGCCTGATATCTCTGGAGCCACAGTGATAGTGTAGCCAGGTTGTAAAGTAGACAAAACAACTAGTACGTACAATTTGCGAAAGACGTGACGGAACATGACCAGGCGCAGGTTGTCAATAAGGTAGAAGATGCTCCATCGAATGAAGTCCCCCTCGAACCTATCCTTGGACTGGTGGAAAAGCGTGACATCCGCCGACTGGAGAGCGCGAACAATATCCTGATACTGGTACAAGTCGTACTCTGTCAGTAATTTCGCTGATGGCTTAATATCCTAAAACAAGAAAGGCAGATGGTTCAACAAATGATACAGTCTGGATGCGCAATGTCTGCCTGGAATATACATGCTTATTTTTAATGATTTTGTCCGTTTTCTTACATGTCAATTTTTCGGAATTCAACAATCTGATGTACGTCTGTCTGTTTGTCTGTCTGTCAATTTATTTACCTGCCTGCCTATTCGTTTGTCTGGCTGTCTGTCTGTCGATCTCCGTGTCTACCCAACTGCCTGCTTGTCTGGCTGTCTGTATGCCTCTCTGTCTGTCTGTCTGTCTGTCTGTCTGTCTGTCTGTCTGTCTGTCTCCTGGCACAATGGTACTGCCTGGTCAGTTTGTCTTACCAATCGCAGGCGCAGTGGCACAAGTAAACGGAGGATGGACTTCATGTTTGAAGCAAACTTTGGCGAACACCGTTGATACGCCAAAGTCAGCTTCTGCTCCGCCAAGACGTAGTCGCCCTCCACGACGGCCAGTTTCCCCGCAAAGTAAAAGTAAGTCACAACCTGGGATGCAGGGCAGCGATCGAGGATTTTGAGGTTATCGATGGTCCGGACGAGTGGCTTGCAGAGATTGGCTCGACCAGTCTGAAGTGAGGAGAAGGGATGCAGCGTTCAATTTTTATACACACGGCGATGACTACGCATTAAGGCATAACGACCGACGTACCCGAAAACACAGGCGGAAAAGCTGGTTGACCAACGGTACCAAGGCACGCTTTTTAGAATGTTCCTCTGATGCGCCTCTGGGATGAAAAAGAAAGAGAGAGCAGTTACTAATGCAGATCATACAGAGACACACATCCCAGCGTACCGATAAACAAGCAGATGGGAAGAAACAAAGACAAACAGACAGGGGGGATAAACAGACATGTAAACCTGTAGAATGAGAGGTATAAATACAACTTACAAGGGCAGATAAGAAGGCAGATAGACAGGTTGAAATCGGGACAGCTAGACGACAAACAGGCAGACGGTAGGCAGACACGTTAGCGCGCAGATAAACAGACAGACAAAGAGATACACAAACAGATAGACAGACAGACAGACAAACAGACAAACAGATACACAGACAAACAGATACACAAACAGACAGACAGACAGACAGATACACAGACAGACAGACAGACACACAGACAGACACACAGACACACAAACAGACACACAGACAAACAGACAAACAGATACACAGACAAACAGATACACAAACAGACAGACAGACAGACAGATACACAGACAGACACACAGACACACAGACAGACACACAGACACACAAACAGACAGACAGACAAACAGATACGCAGACAGACAAACAGACAAACCGAGACGGGCATATATGGTTGCATACTTTTCGGCTGCGCATGTCCGAACCAACTGCTGGATGCTGTTGAAGGCTCGGTCGATGGGTGTGACCTGGCCTTCCTGAGGTAATACGACATGGTTTTGTAGTTGATGAACCTGCGAGCACAAAGCAATTTGAGAGACAACTGTCCCACTCCCGACACATAAGCTGGGATGCAACGTGGTCAAGAATGAGGCAAACCTTGAGGGCCAGTGAGCTGAGATCCCGAGCGACAACAGTGATGGTGCTGAGGTACCAGGAAACGTCTTCATTCTTCAGCTTCGGCAGAGATGAAGCAACCACTCTGGGGAGGCCAAACAAAAAAATTAACAAAGAAAAACGGAGCAATGCAACTAAATTGTTCCGACGATCCAGAGCAAACACGCCTAAAAAAGTGTCAAGCTATACACAATTAGACAATCACAGACAAATACCCCATGACTAAAACCAATCTGGATGGGCAGAGAGACAGAGCCACGGGTAGACAAACAGAATGGGATACAGACAGGCGGACAAAGACGAACATACACGTAGAAAGACATACAGACCGACAGAGACAGACAGTCAGACAGATAGTAAATATATATAGAAGACAGGCAGGCAGACAGGCAGACAAGCAGACAAGCAGGCAAGCAGGCAGGCAGGCAGGCAGGCAGGCAGGCAGGCAGGCAGGCAGGCAGGCAGTCAGTGACAGGCGGACAGAAATAGACGAACATACAGACAGACAGACTGACAGAGACAGACATTCAGGCAGATAGTAAAATATATTGAAAAAACAGACAGACAGATTCCAGACCAAATAAACAGGTAGAGTAGCAAATTTGGCCAAGACAAGATACAACAACCAGGCAAATCGAGCAGCCCAACAACAGAGCAGACAGGCATGAAACTCCAGAGAGGCATAAAAGAATACTCAAGACAATATTACGGTAAGGAAATCAATCAATCAATCGATCTATCACTTACTTGGACATCTCCTCCTGATACTGTAACGCCATCAAGAGATCTTCCCGGTTGAGGTAGAACAAGCACTTCAAGTGGCAGGCAATCAAGTTCAAATACTCCGTAGGGAGCTCATCCGACAACTGCAACAGATCCGCCGGCTCCGGTGAAGACTCCCGATCGGAATGGCAGAGAGAAGTCAAGAGGAGCCGGTCCGCGTGCTCATCCCGAAGCGAAAGGCAATCCTGACAAAAATGTAATATCAAAGTAGATTGCACGGAGGAAAGTGAAAATATATTTGGCTTACCGCGAACTGATCGCCGTTGAACTGCTGAAACGCCGAGAGAATCTACGAGAAGAAAGATAAATTTACTGCTGATCAATCAATCAATCTATCGACTAAATGAGCTTTGCTTATATAATTCAATCAATCAATCTATTGAATGAATCTTGTTCACATAGTTCAGCCAATCAATACATCAATCAATCAATGAGACAATCGACAAAATACCGACGCTATGGTTCAGATGGCAACCGAAAACATGCCTCGGTTCAACTTTTTCAGATCGATTTCCGCAATAAATTTTAAAAAACTGAAATCAAAGGCATCGATGAATTCGTGAAGGGGAATTGAACAGGAAGTCGAGATGCCACAACCAACCAACCAATCAATCAACTGATCAGACGAGGTTATGATTTTAATCATAGTTCAGCCAATTAATACATCAATCAATGAAATGGTAAGCAAGATGCCCACGCTGTAGCTTGCAGAGCAACCGAAAACATGGCTCGGTTCAAATCTTTAAAATTATATTTTGCAATAAATTTAAATCAAATTTAAATCATATGCGTCGGTGAATTCGTGAGGGGAAATAGATCCTGAATCAGAGATGCCATACTACCAGAATCAATCAATCAATCGATGGATTTCTTACCGACGTCCACGATAATAAAGTAATCAATCAATCAATCCATCGATGGATTTTCTTGCTGACGTCCACGATAATAAAGCAATCAATCAATCAATCGATGGATTTTCTTAGCGAGGTCCACGATAATAAAGCAATCAATCAATCAATCGATGGATTTTCTTAGCGACGTCCACGATAATAAAGCAATCAATCAATTAATCAATCGATGCTAGGAGATGGGAAAACGAAAAACATCGGCTTCCCCGGTGAAAGCGGTTTCCAAGCTAAACTTTCACCCCGCTCAACGCAGCAAAAATTGACTGACCATTACTAATGTTTTTGGGAAATTTGTATAAAAACGAGCTGGAAGATTTTATTTACATCTTGAACGTAGATGTCAAGCGGGTCCACCTCGCCGGAAAATTTTCCTCCTGATCCATGAGCTCCCAGACGATTTCTCCGAAAGGCAGCCATTTTTTCTTCGTATATAAAAGAAAAATAAAATGAACGAATTGGCTTTAAATTGAGTGAAAATTCAAATAAAAAATGGATGAGAAGCTTGAATGCTATTCGAGTAAACACGTGGCAGAAACTTTGGATGAACTGAGTTAAGCCATGTGACTGTTTCATTGCATAGCTTTATACACAGACCGAGTTAAATAGCTTAACTCGGCTAGTGCACGTCTTTTGTCACGTGCGTACAGAAAGGGAAACCGCCTAATGAAAGGCGCTCATCGACGCTTAAGCAAGATATCCTCCGTGTTCTTCCGTGTTGGGTTGGTTATTAATCATCTTGCGGAAACTACCAAATGATTCGTTAGCAATTGAATCCTCCCTTTTCAGAATAATATAAACAGGGATTCTGCCTAATGAAAATTGGTAAATCTTTAGTTTGTTATTGGTTGTTTTGAGAGCCTCTAAGCGTTAAACTCATTCTCACATAAAGAAAAAATGCGATTAGCGTTATAAAAACATGTAATAAATAACATGTCTGAAATTATTTAAATCCAAAATAAATACTATTTTTGAATGCAGCTTACTTTTGGCAGTTTCCTCTTCATTGTTTTAGATTGATTTCAACACAGAGCGTCACAAGTCGGTGCACGGCGTCTCGACCAATCACACCACCGCTGCGTTGCCGGCCGACACGCCCCCGAAAACGTGAAACATCAGCAAACAGTTTCTCTTCATTTCCGCAAGAACCTTCCCCTTCCCTCTGTCACTTCCCATCCTCGATGCTCCGGACCGTTACCCGTCGCATCCTCTTCTCCTTCTCCCATTCCCAGGCACCACACAAGCGGTGCCTCTCCTCCCGCCTCTGTTTTAATAATCCCTCCGGAATCGGGAGAGTGAGTGGTATGCACAGCGGCAGCGGCGACAACAATCTCCCCACCGACAAAATCATGCCTGGATTTCAGGTGCAAGAGTTCGGCGGCCTTCATCACGACGACTACCGACTCTTCCTCAGTAAGTGCACATTTCATTAAAATACATGTACGATTAATTCATATAAAAAAAAACGAAAAAAATATTGTTCATTTTAATTTTATTTAATTTTTGTATCGTTTTTAAGTTTAAGGCTATGGAGATTCATGTGTGAAGCTGTGTAGTTTAATGGGCGCATGGAGGCTGGACCCCCAGGCTGAATGCGCCGTCTGCATTGTGGGGCGCTCAGTTGGACCCCCAGGCTAAATGTGCCCAAGTTTGTTAAATAGAATACAGTAGATACATAGTTTATTATTTTTTAAATTAATTAACTAATGGTTGATTCAGATTTTAATTAATTTTATCATTGAAGTGTAGCATTATTGGAATTAATGTAAAATTTAATTATTTAATTGGCGGATTGGAGGTTTGTTTGAAGTTGAGGGGTCTAAGGGTGAGGGGCACTCACAAGAGAACAATTACCAGAGCGACCCTCCGATCGTGACCGAACTTTTTTTTGAATACCATGTCCCCTAACATGATTTTAAGAAATGAGACTCGAGGCAAAGAGTTTCTCGTTCAACGGAGAGAAATTCGGAAGATCTCAATTGGCGCACGTACATTGCAATAGTCATGAGCGCTTGATTGCTTGATACGGCACTGTAACGGCGCGTACTAAAACATGTGCTGTGCGCGTGTGCTGTGGCCTTAGCTACTTTAAACATTGTTTGTTTTTTGTCCAATTTTGTTAAAAAAATTGTCCAAGAAATACTGTAGTAGTACTGCACTGCACCGTACTTGAGTACACAACCAGCACAGCACACGCGCACAGCACACGCGCACAGCACACGCGCGCAGCACATGTTTTAGTACGTGCCGTTACAGTGCAGTATCATTCAATCAAGCGCTCATGACTATTGCAATGTACGTGCGCCAATTGAGCTCTTCCGAATTTCCCCCTGTCGAACGGGGAATTCTTTGCCGCGAGTCATATTTTTTTAAATCATGTTAGGGGACATAGTATTCAGGAAAAAAGTTTGGTCACGATCGGAGGGTCACGCTGTTAATTATTCCCTTGTCAGCTGGACCGCCAAGGTAAATATCACCCGGCCTCCCCCTCCGTGGGTTCTCTTCTCATTGTCGCCTTGCTTGTTTTCACTGCTCTTTCCCAGCACTCCTTTGATAGACTTTTTATTTTCACAGCCAGTGGGAATGTCCCTGTATCTCCATTCCACGATGTGCCGCTCTACGTCGACGACAAAGGTGTGCAGGGGGGAGGGAATTCTCGATGGAAACGGGCCTTTTTTCCGCATATCTTTTTACCGTTGAACTTTTTCTGTAGGCTTCGCTGTAGATCGCCCCGGCAAGGGCATCTACAATATGGTCGTGGAAATTCCACGATGGACCAACGCCAAAATGGAGGTTGTGTTTGCGGTTGAAAATGCCATTTGCCGATCGGCCAAAATTGATTATGCAGTTCTTCGATTGATTGATTGATATGTGCAGGTTATCGATTGATTGATTGATGTCTCTGGGTCATTGATTGATTGATTCATGTTTGCAGGTTATCGATTGATTGATTGATGTCTGTGGGTCATTGATTGATTGATTGATGGCTGTCAGCATAATCAGTTGATTGATTTATTGGCTGTTCTATCTCGCTTTCGATTAATTGATTGATTATTCGATTTTTTCATAATCTTTTTAGCTTTTTTTGAATTCGATATTTTCATTGGATTCACTTTAAAAGATGTACATTTGCTGCTTAGTTAACTGTGAGATATTTTTATTTATGGTAATTAATGCTCATTTAATTTGATTTTGTTTTATATTTGATGCTCTTTTGGGTTGGTTCGGAGTTTTGTTTAGGATCGTTAAAAAGAGCAAAATCTGATCATTTATTTCATCCTTTAGGTGAACACGAAGGAGCCGTTGAACCCGATCAAGCAGGACGTGAAGAAGGGCAAGGCGCGTTTCGTGTGCAATGTGTTCCCGCATAAGGGCTACATCTGGAACTACGGAGCATTCCCTCAGGTCAGTCCACCCACCCTCCCCCCCTGCCCGCCTACACAGTCAGCTGTCCATGTGCTAAAATTGATAGCTCATTATGTTGATTGAGGTGAACATGAGTGAAATTCATCGATTTTTGCCACATCTAAATTAGAATACGATCGTCTGTCTGTCTGTCTGTCTGTCTGTCTGTCTGTCTGTCTGTCTGTCTGCCTG